>JAVKPL010002434.1:90000-185937 GCA_032173675.1 Gastrolobium villosum
AAAGATGGATCAATGGTGATAAAGGAATAGAGAGAAAAAAGGAATCACAAATATTCAAAGGTGAATCAATTAATATAAGAAAATAAATAAACAAAACGACGCAATTTTGGGTGGCCGGAGATAAACTTATCTCAAATTGTCAGATAAATGTTTTTCCTATATATATATATATGGGGCAGGATATTCTTATACCGACGTATGAGTTAGAAATTTTACACTCAATATTGATCAATATCCGCTTGTATCCAATGGCTCGTATTACTAAAAAATTAGAACCCTTAGATATAAGTGAGATCAATAGCGAAGACTGATAGTGTAACTTACACTAGTGTAAAATGATCTTGACCCTATATATATAGGACAAGATCCTTCAACATCAGTGTTAAACTTCGAAATGTAACACCAAATCCTAATCGTTCATTTCTGTCAATCAACGATTATAATTTTTGTCAATCAAACTCATTAATTCCTAATAAATGATGACTGTTGATTAGCGCAAATCAACATTTAGTTTGGTGTCAAATTTCAAAATTTGAAATTGGTGTCAAAGGATCCTGCCCCACATATATATATATATAGGGTAAAGGATTTCTCCCGTTAATGGAGATAAGTTATCTCCGGTGAGCCTAAAACGACGTCATTTTTGAGCAAAAATCAAGGTGTTTTTATAATTATAATATGTTACAAGGTTATATTAGTCTTTATCATTATAATTTTTTAATCTTATATCCCAAAACGACGTCGTTTTGAGCTCACTGGAGATAACTTTATCTCCTGTGACAGGAGAAATACGTTCCTATATATATATTAGGGGAATACTTATATTTATAGCAAAGTTAGAATTAGTTCTCAAAATCATACTACGGAAATTGGAAATGAATCCTCTGATATTAAAATTTTATATGATCTGGTCCTACGAAATTTTTGTGGAAATCTCTTTTTTCATTAATGATAATTAAATTTCACTTATTCAATGCATATTAAGAGAGAGATATATTAAGAGAGAGATAGACATAAAAATTCCACAGAATTGTGAATTTTTAACATGAAAGGGATCCACTTCCATGATAATTACATCTTTCACTTAGTCAATTATTTATTAAAGCAAATACCCTTTTGGCTCATCAACAAATTTTACAATGCCCACTTTAATCCCTAAAAAAAAAACTCATTTGTGATCCTTCGTAAATTCAAAATAAACCCACATTAATCTTTCTGTTAGTGGAGCTCAAACGGCGTTAATAACAGTGCTCACGTGTAATGTTAAGTATCTGACTCATATTCCATGTAGGATATAAAACGACATCATATTTATTTAATCTAACTTTGTGGTTGTCTTCTTCTCTTCCGTTTGTATATTTCTGCACTTTCTTGTCATCAACTCTCACTCATATATTTTTTTTTTTTAAGGATTAAAATGGCCACCGTGAAATTTCGTTGTAGACCCAAAAATCTATTTACTCTATTTATTAGTACTAAAACCACGGTCTCACACGGCTTAAGGAAATTCATGAAAGAAAGTATACTATTACAAAACTAATTGGGAATAGTTTATTGAAAGACTTACAATCTTTAACATTGTCATGGTTGAGGCACATGCTTATTGTGCCCATCTAAATCGGAAATTTCTTTAATACAGTGGGAATATCGAATTAGGTATTTTCTTCTATTAAAAAAAGAAAAAATTCATTTTAATCCATACTTTCTTTTATAATTCTCTTTAAGTCCTAAAATCTTCCCCACGTTAGTATTGATATACCTATAATGTGAGTACCACAGGTTTTCTCGCTAGTTATTATCTTCTATATTGTACTAAAGGAGAAAATCTTTGGTGCAACAAATGCATATAGATCAATACTAAAAGCTTTTTTGAAACTTAAAATGAATTATACAAAAAAAATATGGGTTGAAAGGGATTTTTTTTTTTTCTCTTTTTTATAAAAGAGAGTACCAAGTTCAATACTCTTGTAGTTATGAAGATATTCAAGACATAAACGTGAGAAGATTGCATCGCTTTTACTAATTTTAATGGAATATACCTGTCAGTATATTTTAATTGCAAGGGTGATTCATATGCTTGCTTATATTTTGATAAATAAAAGGTGTAATGCATTTTTGTTTGTTTATATTTGCCTAATACTCCTTAATATAAAATGTTTAAGTTTCTAGTAGAATCATTAAGCTAGTTACTTTATTTTACTGGTACTTGTGCTCCTTTCAATTAGGTTTGTTTGGGTTAGCTTAATCCGGTTGAACAGAATTGTAGGGACAGCAAAAGTTTTCCTATCAATTTTTTTACCCAAATACATATTTAGAACTTGAACTTGAAATAATTGATTATCAGTTAATCCCCACACAATACATATTTGGATAGTATTTAATTCTGGATTTGGTAGTATTAAACTATCCACATGTGAAAAAAATAATAATAATATAACTTTAATATTATAAATATATACTCCCCAAAATACATAATTATAAGAAAAAGATATAACTTAAAGTTCTTTAAAAGGTCAGATTATTTTCCCTATTTATAATCTAAATTTTATGTTCTATTTTTCCTTTTTCCAACATTTCGAAAAGGATAGACAATATAAAACCTTACAACGGACGAATTGCTACATGAGTTCAGATCATGAAGAAACCTTTAATTCCATACCCAAAGCAAATTCATACTTAAAATCCTGATTCATAAGATCCAAAGGACAAAAACGAATTTAATAGTTGCTTTAACCTTAAACAATGCATTTATAGTTTCCAGCACTATGCCTTCAGGAAGCAAGCATAGACTCGAAGATAGGAAGGGTAGAGCTGCTGCATCAGGCTTCTTGAAGATTGTCCTGACAGTTCCATCAATAGATCTTCTGAAACTCGCCTCATGAGACTGAATGGGCTTGCTGGCTTTATGAATCTTTTCATAATTAGTCAGTCATTCTAAAGGAATCAATTCCATCAATTCTTATCGAGATATCTTTTTCGGAATCTAGATGATAGAAGGTGTATCTTCCGGATTTTTGGCTATGACAAACAAAGCATCATTGTGGCTATTAGGAAGCTAAGGAAGATCTACAGCATGATCTTGAAGTCTATAGATCATCTGATTATGAAGAGTTGCTGCATAAGCCTCAGATACTTGATCAACTCCAGTAAGCTGTATCTGCACCTTCAACCTTTTTGGCAAGGTTCTATCTTTCAGACTCACATTATAATTTGGAAAGATGGTTAAAACCACACTTTCCACATGAAGAGTCGTCAGCACAATTCCAATAACAGCATTTCCATAATGGATGAAGCTAAAATCTAACGAAGCAACACGAGCTGTAACTGGTAGACCTTTCCTACCATGGAGTGAAAGGATTAGTCTCATTGCACCAAAATGAAGTGTAGCATAACCCTCTTGTCTCCGGTGAGTGATCAACTCAGTAAGAATCTTCAAATCTACATACTGTTCTTGAGAAGTGGCTTGGAGCTCACACTGATCCATCCTGAAAGACTGAACGTATTCTTTCATTGTTGGCCTCTTGGTGGAGATCAACTTAGAGATACTTTTAAACGCAAATTTTTGTCATTTGAAGATATTATAAGGACTAAGCAACGGTGGTACTGTATCAAGGATTTTTGCATCTTCAGGAACATAAAAGTACTCGATTAGATTCTCTATTTTTTGAGGGAATGTGTTTAGGAAGGGACAGTGACGATTGTAACATAATAGGCTGGGTGTTTTGAAGATAGAGAAAATATCAATCCAATGGTGATTAGTTAGGTAGTAAGTTGGTAATAGAAAATTTTGGTAGTAAAAATATTCATCCTCATAGTATAGTGAGGGAAATATTATGATTTGGAAATATGGTTAAAACCACACTTTCCGCATGAAGAGTCGTCAGCACAGTTCTAATAACAACATTTTCATAATGGATGAAGTTGGAATCTAGTAAAGCAACACGAGTTGTAACTGATAGACATTTCCTTCCATGGAGTGAAAGGATTAGTCTCATTGCACCAAAATGAAGTGCAGCATAACCCTCTTGTCTCCAGTGAGTGATCAACTCAGTAGGAATCTCCAAATCTACGTACTGTTCTTGATAAATGGCTTGGAGCTCACACTGATGAGAATCTCCAAACCCAGCCTATTATGTTACAATCGTCACTGTCCCTTCCTAAACACATTCCCTCAAAAAATAGAGAATCTGATCGAGTACTCTTATGTTCCTGAAGATGCAAAGATCCTTGATACAGTACCACCCTTGCTTAGTCCTTATAATATCTTCAAAAGACAAAAATCTGCGTTTAAAAGTATCTCTAAGTTGATCTCCACCAAGAGGCCAACAATGAAAGAATACGTTCAGTTTCCCAGGATGGATCAGTGTGAGCTCCAAGCCACTTCTCAAGAACAGTACGTAGATTTGGAGATTCTTACTGAGTTGATCACTCACTGGAGACAAGAGGGTTATGATGCACTTCATTTTGGTGCAATGAGACTAATTCTTTCACTTCATTACAGCTCGTGTTGCTTTGCTAGATTCCAACTTCATCCATTATAAATGCACTCTTCATGCAAAAAATGTTGTTTTAACCATCTTTCCAAATTATAATATTTCCCTAATATACTATGAAGAGGAATATTCTCACTACTAAAATTTTCTACTACAAACTTACTGCCTATCTAATCACCTTTGGATTGACATTTTCTCTGTCTTCAAAAACTTTTTAACATTTTCTCTTTTTGATCCAATGGTAATTAAACAAGTAATAAATTGGTAGTAAAAATTTTTAGTAGTGAGAATATCCTACCTCATATACTACATAACTAATTTACTTTTATATTTCATCATTAAAACGATGAGTGCAAACCACATACGAATTGTAAAAAAGTAATTATATGATCATGTTATTTAATCACAACCACTCATTAATGATGAAATAAGAGAGAGAATGAGAAAAATATAATTTTGAAATGAGTAATTATGATCAAATAACATATCACATCAAAAGTAATTAATTAATAGGTGTTGGTCCATGGTTTGGACAGTCACTTATTAACCTTCTTTTTAGCCTAGTGCGGTTCTTCTACATAAATTCAAAGCAATAATAAAAAACCACGCAACAAACGAGCGAAGCACTCAAGCAAAAATCTCACCCCATTCTATGCCGAAGTAAAACACTTTAGCAACAATAACTGCACCCCTCTTCCACAAGTGCCATGAACATAGGCCAAGTTTCCATTTTAAACCATGAAATCATGCAATCCAATGGAATAAACCATTCTCTACAAAACAGAAATTGAACATCAGAACCACTGTTCTTCGCTCAACGATAGCTACCTAAAGGGTCAGCTGTTTTCCCCGATCTAGCATCAGTCCATGCTTTTGCAATTGTTTTCTTCATCTCCTCATCTCCATCCTCATACATATTCTGCAATTCATTACATGCATGGCAAAGGTCAAATTGAATGTTCTCAAGAGTACACAAGTAAATGCATAAAATTAAAACAAAGTAGCTTCATCCAACTATTGATAAAACATAATCTGACCTTCATTAGGTCCATGATTCCTGCCATCGGGTCTTTCTCTTTATCCAAATTTGGCTTCAGCTGTAACATCAACACAAAAGTTACTACTCATCACATGGATTAACAGGGAAAGAAGCTGTCATCTTACTCATAGAATTTCACTACCTTGTCTTCTTTGAAATGCAAATCTAGCCAGTTTCCTTTGGAAGCCTTGACCAATGTGATGATCGCCCTTGTAGGCTTGATCATAACCTTACATTTCTCTGGCACTATCTCCTTGTGCAATTTTGGTATTGCACATCGGTAGTTCTTCCCTTGAATATCATGGAACTTAACATCAAACGACATTGGTTTAAACTCAGATTCAATTTTATTCTCATCAACTCCCTCTAGAGACACGTATATCTGCAAAAGCAACATGAAACACAGTCAACAAGAGAAATTTGCTGCGGTTGACAAAAAAAAGTAACTATTAGATGCCATTGTTTGAATTGTTTAAAATAAGATGAAATAAAATAGAACCCAATACCTCCATTTTTCTTTCTTCAATTTAATAGATATGAGACTGGAACAACTTGTTTACTAATATCCCAGCTATTCTAATAAAATATCCAAATATCCAAATAATGGTATAACAATTTATTCCATTCCATTCCATGCGACTCATTTTCATTCCCTTCCACAACCTTAAGGGGACCCCAATCCAACCTCGAGTGAAGTGATACGCGGACTGATTAGTTTAGTTTTACAAGTGATTAACTACATTAGTTAGACAAATGATTATTCAGTTTGTGGCTAATTGTAAGTAAAAAATAATAATTAATTCAATTAGTTAATGAAAAATGTATCCCAACCCGTTAAGGGTGGAGAGCAAGGAGAGGCGTAACTTAAAACACAACACACCATGAGCTGATGATTAATTGAAAACAGAACCAATCGAAATTTGAACTGAGGTAGAGAATTATGTGCTTTTTACCTTTACTTTGTCGTTATCCTGATCCCAACTGAAAGATGCAAGTGTAGAATAATTCAGTGCAGGTGCAGATGCAGGTGCAGGTGACACCCTAGTTCCAGTTGAAATTGGTGCTGGAATCTGTGATGCTCGTGCAGAAGATGCCTCTGTTGATAACTGCAAAACAAAAAAGCAGATAATAATTACTAATAAGCAACTATACAACTCAATTGACAAGTAAATAAAACCGCAATAATCCTCTCGTGAAGGAATTAGAAAGCAACAAAAATTCACCAGAACAAAGCAGATAAGGTTATCAAGAAGTGCTAAAACGAAATAATGCTAAACAAGCCCAGAAATAATGAAATTTCAAAAACAAAAAGGAAATGAAGAGTGATAACTGAAAACCTTCTCCAAGTTGCGAATCTCAGAGGTGAGGAGAGAGAGTGTTCGAGGTCTTTTCGCGATTCCGTGCAAGTGACGAAGCTCCTCCAAATCCAACGCCAATTCTTCCGCCATTTCTTCACCAAATGAAATCGAAGCTACGATGAGGAGAATTTGCTCTTCAACTATGTTTTATATGGCGTTTGGAATATGCTAGAAGAAGCTTACATGGCAGGGGCAATTTGGGGCTCTCACTATTTTTTTTATTAGGGTTTTCCTCTCAACTCACCACAGAAGATTCTGGAGAATACGAGGACAGAAAGTTAGAAACAATAGGACTTGTTTAAACAGCATGTTGGGCCCAGTTTTTCATCGGGCTTAGTTTATAGTGTTGAAAAATTCAAGTATTTACATTTTGATTTTCAGTATATTAGATATGTATGATAACCATTCTGTTTTATGACACTATTTTTCGAAAAGAAACGATTTTTTTTCATTTATGTACCTTGAAATAGTTTTTGAGAAACAAAACATGTTTCCAAGGATGAGAATTGCGTTTGATAACACAACAAATAATATAATTTCTATTAAACAATTTTTTTTGGATCAGCCCTTTCCTCCTTTCCTTTTTATATGGTGGTGGTGGGGATAGTGGTGGTGGCGCATGGTGATGGTAGTGGTGGTGGTGGTGACGACAGTGATTGCGACGGCGATGGTGGTGATGATGGTGATGGTGGTGGCGGCAGCAGCGACAGTAGTGGTGGCGGAGGTGACAACAGTGGCTACGACGATGGTGGTGGTGGTGGTGGTGGAGGTGGTGTGGTAATGGCAATAATGGTGGTGGTGACATGATGATGGTAGTGGTAATGGAGGTGGATAGTGAATGAGAGAAACAAATGTTTCTTATTTTGTGCCCGAACAAAAAAACAGAAATTTTTTAATTCTTTGTTCTGTTCCCCAACACAAAAATTAAATCAGTTCATTTTGTAAACAAAAAAAAAATAAGCCAATTTTACCAAACAAGTTTTCTATCAATTTCTATTCCCAGAAACAGAAATTTAAAAAAATATTGATACCGGTAAAGATTGACATTTACACCCTTAAATAACAAATTTTAAAATTGTTACCACCTCCTAATTACTAATGTGTTTCATTCTCAAGATATACGCACCTTGTATTTTAGAAAAAAATAAAATTCAGAAGTGAATACTAATAGCTTGTTAGCCATCTTTTCATATTTACTTTCTTTTTTTATAATATGATTTGCTCTAATTAATTGCAGATAGTTAAGACTTAAGAGTGTAAAATTTTCATCCTTTCAATTAAGATGTATGCCCAAGTCTGTGATGTAAATTGCTTCTCTTGAGTATGTGTCATCAGAATATTCCAATTTTTTTTTCTCTATATAATACAAAAGTAGGGTTTATAAGAAACATAAACTAAGGAACTGATAAAGGAAGCCCCAGACGGAGCAAAATTAGCTAGGTGGTGTCTTCAATTCCGTTCCATTGTCTTGAGTTTGCGTGATAAGAATATTCTGAAGCTGCTTTTGCAACTGTGCTTTTATTTGGTGGTTAGAAGCCACGTTTCTACACACTCTGTCCTTCTCAGCCAAGAGTTCCAACCTTCTCATCTCAGCAGCAACTATCTCCGAATTACAAGAATTCCTGTTGTTGCTTTTATGTTCCATGAAAGAGGACCTCAGCTGAAAACAAGAAACATAACTCAATTCAATTCAAACACCTTGCAATCACCGCATTAACTCGCATTGTTATTCATTTCATGCAAATTTTATGCAAATCAACAAATTTCCAATAACCTTATTTACACCATTCCTCAAACTCTCAACTTCGCTTTCACATTTCACAACAAACTTCTCAGCAATTTCCTTGAACTCCTTCATTTCCATCATCTTCGCTTCGTAAAAGCTGTCTCTCCTCTTGCGCAACTCCTCAACCTCCTCCACCTCGTTCTGCAACGACCTAAACAGGCTCAAATCCAACGCCAATCAAACGGTTACACTCAAAACAAATAGAAAATTCCAGTTTAACACGCTGGTGGTGGATACCTCAGTTCTTGCCAAACGGATTCATATTTCACTTCGTGGTTCTCGATTTGAGACTTGAGAGCCAGAATCTTGAAATTTTGCGATGCGATTTTTCGATCGAGCAACGAGCACCTCTGTTCCATGGCCCTGATATTTGCAAGCTTTGAAGCCAGAATCCGAGACTTGTTGGCTTGCAACTCTTTCTCGGCCTGCAAATTGATAACAGAAATTTCATCCGTTTGGTCCATAGAAAAATGAGGGTACGGATCTTAAACTTGTGCGCTCAGAATTTAATGTTAAGAGAAAATTCAATACCAAAAATTAGTTTGTTTTTCATGGTTTTGACTTCGGATTTCTTGGGAGGTAAAGAGGAAGTTAGAGGTTGGATTTAATTGAACCTGGAGTTGAGAGAGACGTTGAATTCGAGTGCGGTCCATATGCTCGAGTCGTTCATGGAATGCTGAGGAAAGAGCCATTGTTGCTTCACGCAATCACAGAGCGTATATTTTTTTTTTATAGTTTTATGCAATGAATCACCATAATTAAAAGTCAAGATCCTTTCAAAATAAAGGAATATGTTTCCATAATTTGTTAAAATATTGGTATAATTTATCTATTATTTATGAAGCACTCACACTTCAAAAGTGCTGACGTATCGTGTCCGACACTATCTGCACGCGTTATAGAAATTCAAAAAAATGTTCAAAGGTTGCTTAGCGTTGAGTTTTTAGTTCTAACTATTAAATTCGTTGGATTACGATTACTACTTTATTGAGTTTAATATAAATATTTGAGATATCTTATGTTTCTTTGTAAAATTGATGAATATTATAAGCTTATTTTCATTTTTTTGTTAAATTATTGAATATTAAATATAATACACACTACATAAATTAAAAATTATTTAATATCAAAATGTATCCTAACGTGTCAAAATCTAACATTTTTTAAAATTAACGTGTCGGAGTGTCGTATCGTGTCGTGTCACGTGTCCCATGTCAGTATCGGTGCTACATAGAATATAATACACAAAAAAATAAATGGAATGCACTAAGAAAATAAAATAAAATAAAGCTCATATATATATATATATATATATATATATATATATATATATTTTGGATTAACCAAAAATTAAGGTTTTACTGTACCAAAAAAAAAAAAAATTAAGGTTTTAAACTTCTCCCAAGGATAACAAGAATCAAACACATGCCCTCACCGCTAGGGGTGAAACTGAGCCGGGCCGGTCTACAGGGGCCTACGACTCGGCTTATGTCAGGCCAGTGATCTAGTATATTTCGTAAAATATGCCGGGTTTGGACCTTGAAATAGATTGTTTAATAAAAAAAGGCCGTAGGCCACGTTCACAAGGCCTGGCCTATAAGCTATAGGCCGGCCTATATTATACTATTTATTTTAAATAAAATAAGTATGCCTTAAAGAAAAAAGAAAAGATATAAATTTAATCAATTGCAATTATTTATACCTTAATTATATTTAATAGAAATTTGAATTTATTTTTTATGTAGGAGGAACCAACATCTCAGCATGTTAGATTGTGTATATGAATATATTAAAAGTTTTTTGAGAGAGATTATACTCACTACTACAAGCATCATGATCTGTTTGTTGGATTCATGTAGTTATTTTAATTTACGTAGTATGGATTTGTTTGTTGGATATGAAGTAATATATGTTATTTAGTTTGAGCATTTTGCTTTTGAAAGTGACTTAAATGCAGATTGTATGAGTTTTGTTGTGATTTATGATTTTGTTTGGACGTTGAAATTATGATTTTTGGTTTAACAATAAAATTTAAGTATTTTGTAAAGTTGATTCATGGTTTTGTTTGGAAGTTAAAAGTTAACAGGCCAACGGGCTAGGTCAGTCCATTTGTTTTTTTATAAACAAGCCAAACCAGGCTAATAGTTAAACTCGTATTAGGCTTGGGTCAGGCCAAATTGAATTTTTTTTACGTAGGTTTGGACTTTTCGGGGCAAAACTTGGCCCGACCCAACCCACTTTCACCCCTACTCACCGCTACATGCTTAATTCTCATGCCTCATCTAAGCTATCTTTATTTGATAAACTCATCCATTTTTTATGTGTACTTGAGGGGAATGGATCCTCTTATGTTTATCCAGCTTTGTATGGTTATTGCCCACATGACCATATCATGTATTTTTTTTTGGTAATAACCGTATCATGTTTTTTTCAACTTGAGAGAATCCACTTCTGTACATTAGATAACTTGTAATATGAAAAATATATTTTTCCTTAAAAATAGGAAAAAAAATCATTAATTACCCTAGTGTTTACTCTAAAATCACTTCACCTACGCTCTTGCGACTTTTTTATCATACATGTCTGTGTAGTTTGCAAAAAGATATATTCTTTATCACATGTGTACATGTGATTTTTTACTTTTTTATAAATCATATGGGTATATGATAAAAAAAAATCACAGGACATAGAATTATAAAACAAACCACAAAAATATTGGTGGAATTTTTCTTTAAAAAATAATAACATAAAATGCTAAATGATAGTATAAAAGACTTTTAAACTTAGTTATTTTATTTTAAATGGTCAAAAGCTAGTTACTCCTTATTGTGAATTCATCCTCTAAAATAAAGCTCAAATTCATGTATAGTGCAATTTATTTATAAGCATGTGTAACATCTCTCCTCTCATTGATTGCCATTTGGTAGTTTTACATGTCTTTATGCAAAGTGTTCATACATTCATTAAATATAAAAAATCAATTTATGATTCATAATTATAATAATCATACATAAGTATTCATAGTGATAGTAGGAGACTAGCAGCAGCTGTTGATAATAAAAAAAACCAAAAAATTATAATTCACAATGAGTCTCGATTATAAGAGTGATTCTAAGGACTAGGTCAAATTTGAGTCCATCTCAATTTGATCACCTCAAGTTATTACCAATTCGGTTACTGGCTCAATTGTAAATTGCATATTACACCGTCTATCACATTTAATGGCACATGACAAGCTTTTATAAATTGCTCCAAATTGATGCCACCTAATTGCATTTCTATTTAGGTGCTACTGATTGCATTTGTTACGCAAAATAATTAAAAAGGATAGACTGTGTAGATTTGTAGATTTCAATCTCTTATACAAAAATTAACCGTTTGATCTTTATGAAATTCAAAGCGAATCTATTTTAATTTTGTTAAAGGATTAATATGGATTTTTTTTGAATTTGTGAGGAATTACAATTCAATTAAATACATCCATCTTTTTAAAAATCTCAGAGGATTAATATTTTATAAAGAATTAAAATGGGGATCTTATTTTTTATAGGGAGAAGAAGATTGTTTACTCTAAATAATACAAATCGCACGCCATCCCGAATACGCGAGTTGAACAGATTCATCTGCCTCATGCAATACACATGTTTTCATGCACATTGCGCAATTATAATTCAATTGCTTTGGTAAATTATGATGACACCATTTTTTTATACCTATTTTTTTTCCTATCATATTAAAATATCATCTTAATTATCATTTATATTTTTCTCCTCTTCATATTCTGATATAATGGTATTGAATAATAATAAATAAAAATAGATAAAAAAATAGTAGGGTAAAATATTCCATCCCATTACAAAATTAATGGATCTGAACCAAAGCACATTGATTGCGGTTTAATTTTCCAAACCTAGGCACTAGGCAGTGACACACACTAGTTTCAGAAAACGACTCTGCCAGCCACCGTTCGTCTTCGTCAGCGTTACTTTTCCTGCTCGTTCGGTAACCCACTCTTCTTCTTCTTCAAATTACTATTAGGAGTTTTCCAAATTGAAGATGTGATCCGTCAGTATGATCGATTTTGTTAAGATATCTGCTATATGTTCGCTGAATGATTCGAATTCCAAATTTATGGACGAAGTGGATGTATTATTTATTTTTATAAAGAGTTCAAATTTCAGACAAATGATTTTTATGAGGAAACTATGAAAACACAGCTTTTTTTATTGATTGATTTTAATGCTTGATTCAGTGAGTTATGTTTTCTAAGGAATTGAGTTTGATTAGTCACTAGTGATTGCACAGGGAAACAAGTGAAAGTGGGGAGGGTGATGGCAGATAACACACAAGGTTCATCATCTCAGTCCTTCTTGGAAGGCTACAAACAATTTTGGTCAGAGAGGTTTTCCTTTTTGTGTAACTATTCAAGGTTCATCAACAGTGATAAGCCTATCCCATCCTGGTCTAGCACTGATGTTGAGGAGTTCATTGCTTCTGATCCTGTTCATGGACCCGTGGTAATAATTCTTTCACTTCATCGTCTCCATTTGTGTCCTTTGATGTCGTTTTGATTTAAGTTAGACGGAGACTGCTGCTATTGTTCATTGTTTATTGCTTTTGTCCTCACATGTAGTGAATCTGGTCCCCTTCTAATGTTTGCAACATATCCCGAACTTGCATGTAAACTATGCTTCCTATAACATTTATGTTTTTAGTGTGGGATGCTCATTTGGGTGTTATTTGCTATAGTTATTGTTATTGTTGATTGGAAGAAAGGCTCTCTCATGTGTGCTTGGTTAATTTTAGATTTAGAGTACATGAACGGCTTGGAGCATTCCACTACTGACTGAGTTTCCCTTTTTTTTTTTTTTTTCATTTCATAGTGTTAAATTTCTTGCTGCTAGTAATTAGGACAGTATTTGCGTTTCTTAAATTATGGTGATTTCAGAGAGGTCATATTTACTTCTATATCAAAAATTGATTTAGATCATATGAGGACTGACTATTTTATGATGAAAGAGTACTATCTTTTCCTTCATGAATTCCGCTTCAGGAAATTTTTGGTCTTCAACGAGGCTTTTACTTTGTCTGCGGAGTTCAAACTTCAAAGTAGAAGACATACTGTCTCTTCCTTGTATTGGTCTACAAAATGATTCCGCTTTCGCTTTGTATCACACGTCCATTGTTATGTAATGCTAAGTGTCCTTTAGGATTTATTTTTCAGTGTGGGATGCTCATTTGGGTATTACTTTGTACTATTATTGTTATTGTGTGTATCTCCTTTGTTGTTTAATCGGCAGGCATGTCCTCTTATGTGTGCTTGGTTATTTTTAGATTGGAAATTTTCCATCTGGTGCACTATATCTTTGGATCTGGATCCTAATGTTAGATTTCTTAGTGTTGGGCAATCTGTGTTTTGGTAAAACGGTGTGATTTTAAAGAGGTAATTGGTTCTGTCATAATTTATTTGGATTATGAGGTCTGTTATTTGACAAACACGTTCATGGAGAGTAAATCTTCAAGGAGATTCCTCCTTTGCTCACAAAGTCAGAAGTAGAAGACAACTTGTTCTTTACTTGTATAGGCAAGTCCATAGGAAGATGGTGTAGACTTCTCACTACTTGTGCTTTTATTGTTGAAAAAACATGTCAAATGTAAAACTGAAAAAGCTATTTCCTTTTACTGTTAGTACTCTGTTGCATAGTTAGTTAGGAGGTTGTTTCAGTGCAACTAGTGTAGGAGGGAAGCCAGCTGCTATTATATAAGGGGATACACCCTTGTGTTAGGACATCTTTTGGAAAGTTTGTAGTAACTGAGACATTCTCATGGGAAGGGAGCATCTCCCATCTGAAGAGGTTCACCTCTTGTATTCATTCTTTGTACATTCTTTAATAAAGTATTTCCTTTTCCTTCATTTCCTGTATCTTTCCCTTTTTCCATATCGTCCATTGTTGTAGCTTTCATCTCCTGAAATCCGGAGCCATAACATAAACTTTGTCAAAAAATTAGTGGGACTAGTTAAGGCGCAAATGCATTAAGATACATGTTTGTTGTTTGCACCATTAGTTGGAAACTTCAGCAATATTTTTCATTCATCAATCCTGGCAATGTTGCTGCATTTTGTTTAGTTTATTTACACCAAGACTGGTCAATAGATGGAAAACATTATTTTTTTCTTGTTTACTGTAGATGTGCTGTTTAGGATATCTTTGGTAGATCTGCTGATATAGTTCAAAATTCCTTATAGAAGCTCTCCCTCGACCTTGGGCGGATGAACTAGGCCATCATACTCACCTAAATTGTGGTGGTAGTCCATATGTCTGTAATTTTTTTTTTTAGTACAGTATGTCTGTGTATTTTTGCATTCTCGGCCTTGTTATGTCAGGTTGGCCAAGCTGCATGTCTCTTCAGTTGGTTTTGCATCATTGTCTCTGTGATCTTCTGTGTTTCTTGCATGACTTTTTAAGTATTTAAAGTCTTTGATGACTTGTAGTGTGTCATCACTGACAATCAATGACAGTGGCAATTTTATGTATAGACTGATTTAATGGTTTACCAAATTACCACCGTATGAAGCAGAGTTAATGATTTCTCACCTCCTTTGAAGCAGATTTATTAGGATGTTCTATTTGTAATCTGCTCAATCTTGATTGGAATCATAGTTGTCAGTAGCAGTTAGTGGCCGGTAGCGGCCGATCCCGAAAATGGCGTAGCGGGTAGCGATATTGCCCTAAGGTGAAGTATTAATTCCACATATACTAACAGTCAAGAAATGAGGCAATACCGCTTTTAGTATTAATGCTCAAACATAAGAAGTCACACATAATCAAACACATATTTCCACAATCAATGTCAAATACAATGAACATCAAGGAAGGATCCAAAACTAAACACAAATGAATAATAAAATTGTCAAATAGTCATGTACAAGAAATGAACTAATGAAGAAAATCATCATCATCTCTGGATTCTCCATCAAATTCCAACATGGGAGTGGTTTAGCGGTGTAGTGAGTAGCGGTATTGCCGTTACGCTACGCCGCTACCTTTTGATACGGCCAATGTCGCGTAGCATCGCGGTTTGTAGTGGCCGACCACCGCTACTGTAGCTGTTTAGCGGCGCTACGGGCCGCTACTGACAACCTAGATTGGAATTAGCTACATGTTTATCAAAAGTTTAGTCCTTTCAATGTAATAGGATTTCTTACATCAACAGAATGTCCTTCGGACATCATTATAGCTGTTTTCTCTTTTCATCATTCATCAGTTTCGCTAATACGAATTATTGTCATCACTCACTAGACATGACAACATTTATCTATCTATGGATGGTTGTGATTCTTATAATCCAAAGGGATCAATGAGCTGAACATGTTTCCAACACCAATGATGACTGGTGATCTCCCTTGAAAAATCCCCTGATTCTACCCAAAAGAGAAAAAGGAATATTGTATAAAACAAAAATCACAGTGGACAAACTAAACTTTTTTTGTTTCATGTGTTATTGTTCTTGCTGGAGCCCAGTCTCTTAATAAATTGCAAATGACAGCAAGTCTAAGTTGCTAACCCTTTCTATATTAATGACTGTTTTTGTAGCTGTCAAATTTTAAGATATTATTTTCACCATCTTTTTGTGATTTTTTTGTAATATAAATAGTTCACCTGCTAGAACATATAGTTGGTCTTGTGGTTTTACTTCAAATTAACTGTGATTGAAGTGCTGCTTGGGTAATTTCCTTTTTCCCATTTCAGCTGAAAACTGCTAGAGAAGCAGTGCAATTTGGTCTCGCAGGAAGTGCTTTGGGAGCTGCATTTACTGCAGGTTTCGCCTGGAAATATTCAAAAAGTTTACATGGTAATCTAGTGTATTTCATACTATTGAAGCCTTTTTCTACAGCAGTTTGCTTTTGGATAGATCTTAACTTGATTATCATATTGTAAGCAAAAGCAGGAAGTACTCTTGCTCTTTTTGCCACCTAAAAATGTTTTAAACTCTAAAGTAGTTTTATAATATTTTCTATATGTTTTTTTATATAGGTTTTTTTTGTATGAAAGTATTTCATGTAAGTTGTTAAGTCTTTTACTTTTCTTTCCCCTACCGTATTGAACAGGTGCTGGACTGTCTTTTTTAGCTGGAGGTGTATTTGGGTGGACATTTGGGCATGAAATCGCAAATCATGCACTTCAACTTTACAGGGTGGACACATTGGCTGCTGAGGCTAAGTTTCTGGAGTGGTGGAAAAAGAAGACTGTCGGGTATTAAAGTTGTTGGCTTGTGGGAGTTAGTGCTACATTAGTTGTCGTTTCTGAAAAATAAACAATATTTTTCGATGTTGCCAGTGCGATTTATGTTCATCGAATAAGTACTTTGTTGTGACATGGGCGAAATTTAAACTCATGCATCCCGCAAAACAAATTGCGACTTCATGTTAATGCCATTTTTTCCTCCTTGTATTGTGCTGCTCTTCATTAGTTTGTGATTTTTTAACGGTTGGGCCAGAGATCATCAGAGCTTTCATTTTCATATTGTTCCACCGCTAGGACAATGAAGACGAGATCTTTACTACCATATGACTTCTTCCGAAGTGCATGTGTTTGATAAATCGGTGCCTCCTACTGTATTTTCTTTTCATGTTTAGGGGAGAGGGAATTTAAGACAAAATATGTATCCCTTCTTTCTCCCTTCCTGTTTTCCAACTGGTAAATATTATAAGTTCTTCACAAAATCTGATCATAAGCGATCATATATTGGTGAAATGAAATTTGTACTGTAGACCGAACGCAGGGGAGAGGATTTATTACACACAATTCCACCATTTTTTAGGTGGTTCTTTAGTGTAAATATGGGGTAAAATTGAGAAAGAGAAAAAGTAACAGAGATAGGTGGTTCTTTAGTGTAAATATGGGGTAAAATTGAGAAAGAGAAAAAGTAACAGAGATAGGTGGTTCTTTAGTGTAAATATGGGGTAAAATTGAGAAAGAGAAAAAGTAACAGGGATAAAAAGGGAAAGAAAAAATTAGTGTTATGATAGGGAGTACCAAATCATTGGATGGTCCTGGAGCACATAAAATATTTCCAAAGCAGGGCAGCTTACTTGGGCTCTGTTTCATTATTGTTTTTAAAAAAAGTTTTTTAATTTTCAGAATAAAAAAAAACAAAAAAACTCGTTTGGTAACTATGTTTTTGAAAAAAAGTTTTAAAAACTGTAACTATTTTTTTGATTTTAGAATCAAATTTAGAGAATATGTCTGAGTTATTTTTGTTTTCTGTTTTAATTTTTAACTTTCAAAATAAAAATATACAGAAAATAACTATTTCCATAATTATTCTATAAAATAATTTTAAGCATAAAGAAATCAAAACAGAACATACCCTTGGTTTCTGTTTTATGGTTTCTTCGTCCTCTCTGTCTTTCTGTCTCCGTTAGGAGGCTGCTTGGGATGAAGTGTAATTTTTTTTTTTTGGATACATATTCACATGTGATTTTGATAGTTTTATTTCATCCTATTTTATCATACTTCAGATATCATCTTTTATTCATTTTTACCGCTATTTTTATTTTATCAATTTAAAGAAAGTGGATGCTGCATAAAATGGCAATAAAATAAAAAATATTTAAATATCAAGTGAAAAAAAATAAAATTTACTGAAACCACATGTGAGTAACGTGTAATGTAACTGTTTCCTCATTTTTTAATTTTATTTTTTGCTGTAATTCGGATTTTAATTAAAAAAGTTATGGAGATAAATGTAATAGTTTACTGAATTCCTTACCACTTCTACATCTTTTGTGGAGTTTATACATCTCTATTGATTGCATAAACAAAATTTTACGGATCTATAAATGGACAATGAACCGGGATTTTTTTTAAAATAAAACTGTTTCCCCTTAGTGGAGAATTTTCCCTTTTATATGGCTAGCTGAATGATTATAACATCTTCATTAGGGATTATTTCTAGGGATGTTATTTAATTATTCTTGGTAATTTTTTTTTTTTTGTATTACTATTTGACCAGACCAAATACGGTAGGGATAACCCAATACGTATTGGCCCAAATCACACACGGTTGAGACTCTTGGATTGTTTCTGTCCTGGGCCTGATATCTGCTGTTGGGGTGAGCTTGACCTCTTGGACCTTTGTCTTTCACGTTGTACCAGATGGGGTACCTGCGAAGACACTCTGATGCTTAAGTCAGTATCAGATGCAGGTGTTTATGTTGTGAAAGTAAAGATGATCGTACCTTGGTGGTACATAATGTGTTTATATAGTAGCTGAGATGTGAGCTTGGAGGATGCCTTTCTTCATGGTGAAGGCAAAGGTTCATTGGTACCAACGTAGTGTAGCTGTCATGGTTTTAATGTTGAGGAGCTTGCCACCATGGTGTCTAGTAATAGAGTTACGGCGAGCAGGAGCTGTCCATTGCTTATTGGTATGAGGGCGCGGTGGTATTGCTTTGACCCTTAAGTTTACTGTCTGTAGAAGGTATCCCGTTGTGTGGAGAGTAAATATGTTTTATGTGTCGTGATGACGTCATCGTGCCTTGTATGGCGTGATGAGGTCTATACATGTAGAACTCCGCGAAAGGGTCATCGCGTTGTTGGGCCGCGATAGAGTCATCGCGTCCATGTGCCTGCCCTTTATGCCTTGTTTGGGGTCCTTAATGTGTTTAGGTCTTCACGAGTTATTGGGCCCTGATTTGGGCTCATTTTATATCCGGATCACTATTCTTGGTAATTTTAAAATGATACATAGTCCCCGGGGAGGTTTTCAAAATATTCATCAGAAACTTGTTTGTGGAGAACTTCCCGTAGAGACAATGCTTACGATGTCTATTGCCTGAATAAGTTTCATATAAAGAAAGGTGAAGGTTTATAGTCCTGATTTCTTATTTTAATCATCTAATCCCATGAAACACATTTCAAGGTGTTTGAATACGATGTATAATACAAAAAAAAAAAAAACTTTATTCAAGTGGTACATGTTTGATTTCGTTTAAACAAGGTCTTGAGTTCAAATTTTGTGAATGCACAAAAATCTTCTTTTGGGAGAGGTAACTCAACCATGATGTGGATGTTTTCGACTTGAACAGAATTGCTTTACGTGAAAAATATTTGTGGCAGCGTTGTTAAACCCGACCCGGGCATCGACCCGATCAGGGTACTGGGTGGTCGAACCGGTTGACCTATATATATATATATATATATATATATATATATATATATATATAAGAATATATATAAATTTGAATATATTAATTTAATTATATTCTTCATATGTAAAATGAATTAAACATGGTTCACTAAATAAGTTCAAAAAACATGAAGAATAAACAAATAAGAAAACATGCTATTACTATGTCAATTTAAATTGCAACTTAGAATTCTCATAAACATACCTCTCAATGACATTGAACTCATATTTCTCAAATTCAACTACATTAAAATGACATATGTCACATTGTCTAATTTATTATTCCGCAAATTACTTTAGTATTGGAAACTAAAATTTGAGGTCATTGTAGAAGAATATACTAGCAAATAAAATTATAAAAAGTTTTTAAAATGAGTTTTACATTTTTCTTTCTAATAAGATGAAATAGTTTTGATTTTTTGATTTCTTGGTTTTTTTTTTTTAAATGCATGACCCGACCGGGTCACAGGTCACTGGTTTGGCCGGTTTTATCCGGGTTTGACCGGGTCGATGCATGACCGGTCCAATGCTTGACCCGAATCGGTTTGATGACTGGTTTACCAGGTTCCGGGTCGACTCGGCCGGGTCGGGCCGAGTTTTACAACAGTGATTTGTGGTTAATAAAAGAAAAAGAAAAGAAAAGGATGTATAATTATTTAAGGGAAAAATGTTTATGTTGCAGAAAAAATTTCTTTCCCACACTCACATAAAAGTAAGTGGGTCCTATTTTTAAGAGAAGAGAGTAAAAGATTAATCAGACTCACTCACTTTTATATAAATATGATAAAGAAATTTTTTATGCAGCGAAAATAGAAACATTAGACCTGTTATTTAAACTGAAATCTTAGGACTTAATCACTTAATCCTTAATATACAATGATATTGTAACATAAATTCCATGAAAAACAATATGAAAGAACGTTTCATGGCGTCCCCATTACGCTTCATTTTTTCTTCCTTAATATACAGTGATGTTGCAACATAATTCAATGAAAAACAATATGAAAGAACATTTCATGGTGTCCCCATTACGCTTCATTTTTTCTTCCTTAATATACAATGATCTTGCATCATAAATTCCATGAAAAACAATATGAAAGAGCATTTCATGGCGTCCCCATTATGCTTCATTTTTTCTTCCTTAATATACAACGATCTTGCAACATAAATTCAATGAAAAACATTATGAAAGAACATTTCATGGTGTCCCCATTATGCTTCATATTTTCTTCCTTAATATGTAATGATCTTGCAACATAAATTCCATGAAAATCACTATGAAAGAACATTTTATGGCGTCCCCATTATGCTTCATTTTTTCTTCCTTAATATACAATTATCTTGCAACATAAATTCCATGAAAAACACTATGAAAGAACATTTTATGGTGTCCCCATTATGCTTCATATTTTCTTCCTTAATATACAATGATCTTGCAACATAAATTCCATGAAAATCACTATGAAAGAACATTTTATGGCGTCCCCATTGTGCTTCATATTTTCTTCTTAATATATAATGATCTTGCAACATAAATTCCATGAAAAACACTATGAAAGAACATTTTATGGTGTCCCCATTATGCTTCATATTTTCTTCCTTAATATCCAGCGATCTTGCAACATAAATTCCATGAAAAACACTATGAAAGAACATTTCATGGCGTCCCATTGTGCTTCATTTTTTCTTTATATAATAATCAGGTTGCATCGTGACGTCCGGGGAAGGCCAAATCGACACGTGGATACCTCCTAGTGATCCACCTAAATCTGGAGAAATACTTTTCAAGACCACGAGGGCATGTTTGGTTCAGGATTTCTCAACATTTCCGTCTAAGTGCATGTGCAATCTAGTTTATCCTTGTTTGGTTGAAGATTTCATGACATTTAGCAATCAAATAATTACAAATGTGTGTAAAAAATGTGCAAATACACAGTAGAAGAATCCTGTTTGCAACATGGTATTTTTTGAAAAAACCAGAGAAATTGAAAAAGTAGATGAAGATAAAGACAAGAATACCCCTCTTCTTAACCACATGTAACATTCAAAATTTTATAAAAAGGTTACTTTCGTAATTTCTATCCATTTTCTCATCAAATTTTTATTTTCAACCAAACA
Organism: Gastrolobium villosum; assembly: GCA_032173675.1. NCBI lineage: Eukaryota > Viridiplantae > Streptophyta > Magnoliopsida > Fabales > Fabaceae > Gastrolobium > Gastrolobium villosum. Next base: position 111,988 of record JAVKPL010002434.1, read on the forward strand.
TACACCAAGCATATTTAACCCAATTTTCCTAGTAATATGTTGCAGTACCAAATAAATTTTTTTAAACTTTTCTACCAAACTTACTTTCCTATGTTTTTTCTTATAAATATATTTCCCAAGCAAAAAAAATTTCTCTCGCACCAAATACCTCGGAATGTTCATCGAAAGGTTCAAATGAAAGGTACAATTGAAATACCAAAAACAGGTTAACATTTTAAGATACGAAACGAAAGAAAAATTCCTACAAATTATGCAGCTGTTTTTAATCAAAGTTTGAAAGGTACTGGACACAAGCTTTTAATGATCATGACATTTTTTTTCACCATTGCCCCCCAAAATTCAGCAGGGCCATGTTGAAGTTCGTGCAGGGTGGTGGATTTAGACCTAGTGATCTGACTGGTGAGTGGAGACTACAACTCGAGAGACAAAGCACAAATAAGAGAGTAACATATCATAAGCCAATAACATTGGTTTACTGATGAGAGAGTTTTACTAGTTGGTGTGAGGTCATAGGTTCAAATTTCATCGACATGACAATATCACTTACAATACTATATGTATAAAGGCATGTTTGATACATAATATACGATAAGGTTTGATAGTATAAGGTTACTATACGTTATGACATTTTTAATTGTTTGGTGTGACCATCGTATAATATAAGCTTATACAGCAAGACCCCTTAATACATTAAAATGATGTATAATAATCCGGCGTAAGGGGGAGGGATTATTAATTTTGATAAGGGATTGATGTATTAATATTAGTATGATTTTTAAGAATTAATATATCATTTCAATATTAATATATTAAATTTTTTTAATATATTAATTTCTAATATATTAGAAGATATTATCTTATACAATACCATACCAAACGCTGGATAACATTAAAATTTAATCAAGTCTTATACAATCAGGTCTTATACTATAAGTCTTATCCAATATTATGCACCAAATAATATATTATATAAAATAATATCATCTAGTATTTGGTAATGGACCGTATAATACTATATAAGATAAAAATAATATTTTTTTTAGAAAATATCCTTTAATAAATAATTTATATAATTCTTCCAAAAATATCATATAATATTAATTTTTATAAAAATCGATTGATCTGTGTCCAAAAAATAAATTAATTTTTATAAAAAAATAAAAATATCCAATATTTTAAAAATTAATATGTTGAAAAATTAATTTTTATTTTAATAAAATAATATTAAAATAATATATTAATTCTTGAGAATTATCTGAATTGCACCGGTCAACGACGTTAATACACCAACCCCTTATCAGGCCTAATCCCTCCCCTTAGGCAGGATTAAGTTATACATCGTTTTGATGTATTAAGGAATTCTGCTATATAAGCTTATACTATACGATGATCATACCAAACAACTAAAAATATCATAACTTATAGTATAAGCTTATACTATGATATGTTATAAATCATGCCAAACAAACACTAATAGCCCTGGTAGAGTTATGAAAGGATGGGTTAACAACTTAGCAAATGAAACGAGACCCCTTACTTGGGGTCTAACTTAGGATATTACTTGTTGAAATCATGAAAAACTAGTGGTTGGGACCCTTTATTTGTGATGTTTCATATTGGACTTGTAACCAAAATGATTAAAGGCCAAAATGCTGCCACAGCACTTGTCTGAAGGAAGCAGTTTCAAATCAGAAGGTTCAGTTCCACAAGGCTATGATGACAAAAGAAATCTTGGTGGGATTCATTTGGAAATTGCCCTTGTATATATTTTATGCCCCTAAAGAAAAAGAATTAATTTTTATGTCGGGTGGGTCAGTTTGAGAATTTGAGGGGCTCATGTGCACCACCACGTTCATTGATGTCAAAGAGCTAGGCCAATCCCATCAGATTCTGATAAGGCTGAAGTTTAATTGTCGCCTTTAAAACAGAAGGAAAATTAAAATTGATAAAGGCACCTTTGGAAAAGGCACTATGCTGACGGTTATTTGGCCAGAGAATAAAGCAGGACCGTCCTATTGTCCGCTTGAGGATAATAAAAGAAGCAAACAAAGCCTTAACTTTGGACTTCAATTTGATTTTCGTTATATCATATTTTTATTCAACTTTGTACTATAATAAAATAACTCAAGTTGAGAAAAAGCGGCTAACGAGAGAAAGAATGGTAATATCAGGAAATGTATTTTATATACAAATAACAACAGTTATGGATTCCACGTCCCATATTAGAGGACTTTTCATAGCATCCAATAAGGTGAGGCATAAGGCAGACAAGGTTAGCCTCATTACTTTTTGCTCAAGCAGCAACATATTTTTATTTTCTAATCTTCTTTGGATGAATGAAATTAATACTACAAAATCAGCAATGTACAAAATCAGCAATGTTACAAGGGAAATAATCTCATGCAACATAGATAAAATTGTAGGGTCTACTATTTTTTCAAAAAAAAAAAAAAAAGTAATGGATCCCACAATCTTATCTATATTGTATGAGATAATTATCTTATGTAACATGATATTAATAGATTCTATGTACAAAACATATGTCCTATTTAACAATTCAGGTATTTAAACAGAAACTAGAATATAATCTTCTGCAACATCTTGTAATAAAAGAATGAGGTGGCTTTCCGTCCTTATCTACCTAAAATAAGCTCAATCTCACGTCATGCCACATGCTTGTATTGCTGGTATGTGACTAATGGTGGGGTTAGTGAGGTGAAAGTGTAGCCACTCAATGAAAGGTGATCTTCTCATTGAATTGCCTTGTCCCTTCGCCGTTTTGCTGATTTTGTTGCCCCATCGTTTGGAAAGTGTGTTGGTCCTAATTTCTGCAAAATAGGGTGCCTTTAATATATCCTCATACTTTAAGGGGTGTCTCCGTTTAGCAACTTGAAGAATGTAAAATCCCAACAGTTTTGTTTCATATGTACACATGAATCACTCCACATGATTATAATATTCTTCTCAAACAATGCCACAAAGGATTGAAGTCAGCAAACACACAAACATCCAGTACAACAAGCTTTTGTATTCCTTTGGTGCTGCCTGTTTTTGATTTTAAGAAAAGTAACAAAAAGTATAAAAGAAGATAATTAGATTGACATTGATCAAAGTGTACCACCTACCTACGTAAGAATAGTTACTATACTTGAAATTTTTTTGATGAAATATATATATAATAACAAATGGGATGATTAGTAAATTTTATTTTTGAATACATCATTTGTAAATTTTTAAACCAACCCCTTTTAACATTTGATGTATACTTCTCCCAAATGTCTAAAATACAATTTTTTTTTTTCTTTCTGTCGTATAAGTTCTGCTATAAGGTAATTAACTCCTATAGAGGTGAACAAATGAATAGAAAAAAGACTATGGTTTTACTTTTACCTTTGTCTTAGTGGCAGAGGAGGTAAGAGAAATTGAAGTAGATGTGGTTGCAAAAGTAGAGAGCCCTACATTGTAAGTCATAGTTTCATCAGGTTGAAAGAGGCCATAGTTCCTTTCTGAGGTTGGCCCAGGTTTCATATCTTCATTAAACAATGCAAAAAGGTAAGCTTCCAACCTCATTCTAGGCCTTAGAGGTGTCCCTTCATTTGCCATTTGCCTTCTCAACAAATTCCTGTTATAAGTTGCAGCATTCTGAACTGTGGCACCAACCTCATCAGGGTCTCCTTTAGATGGCCAACCAGTCTCAGAGACCCTAACCTCTATCCCTTTAAAACCCATTTTAGCAATGGCAAATAAAACAGCATCTACCTGAGCATAAAGCATATTATCATAGTGTAAATTGGTATTGGGGTCAACCATTCCTTCACCAGGATTAAACAATGCATAATCCAAAGAAATCCCATTAGGGTCACTCTTGTAAGCAAAATAAGTGTAGGCATTGATCCAAAAGGGTGCATTAGTGCTAGACAAGAAGTTCAAAAACTGGTACATGATCCCAGAGATCTCACTTTTGAAACTACCAGCTGAAGGAGGGTAAGATTCCTCAAGCACTGCCAAGGAACTAGGTGTTGAAACATCTATGTTTGATTGTAAGCCTAACTGAACAAGAGCATTATGAATGTTAACCACTGCTGGCACAAGATACTGAATAAGAGTGGTGTCATCATCAGTGAACACCTCATTCCCTACTTGAATCCCAGTGATCTTTGTGTCTGGAAGATACGGTTTGATATGGTCGCTTACCCATTGTAGTGCTTGTTGGGGATCATTTAACTGGCTCAGTATTTGGTTTTCAACTGTCACAATGACCTCAACATTTGAATTGGCAAAAGCACTCAGAATCTGCGGATTGGTGTCATAAATTCTAGTTTTTGTTATCTTATAGTTGCTGAAGAGTTCTAGGACCTTGTCTGGTGTCGGCAAATTGTTAGCTACTTGGCCATAGTTGATTCCAAACGATGCAACACGTCCAAAAAATGCAATATCTGTGATTGCAGAATCAGTGAAATCTGTTAGTACTACCCAGAATGATTCAATGGGAATCACACTTCTCTTTACATTTACCATATCAAGGTATCAAGAAGAAAATGCAGCAACAATATAATGCATAAAAATAAAAATTCTCTCCCATTAAACCCCGATTAACAAGGATGAGACAGTAGAATCTTAATACGCAATCTTACCCTCGACACATCCATATTTATAAAGAGACTGTTTCTCAGATTTAAACTAATGCAGTCTCAAAATAACATAGGAAGAGTTTTATCACTATTCCAATTCTATTAAGAATAACACATGCATAAATAGCACACAAAAAAGAAAGAAAGAAAAACTGAACAAATTGGGCACCTGAAGAGAGAAAAATTGTAAGAAAAATATAGGTGATTGCCCTTCTTATGGTAAATGTTGCCATTGTGACACACTTGAGATTGTATAGTTCAAAAATGGCAGAGAGAGAGAGTGTGTGAGAGGATAGATATAGAGCTAGTCTATGCAGGGGAATTCCTTTCTTTATTTTGGTTGAAAATTTTGGAGGCAGAGTGAGAGAAGGAAATATGAGAGAGGATTTATGAATAAGTGCTTTGAATTGTCTTAGCAGTGATGGCTTTTTAAATGGCTTGGGTTGTCCTTGTATTTATATTCTTTTGGACATGGTTGTCTCTTCCAAAAGTGAGTCACTTTTTTAGAACAAAAGCAAAGAGATATCTTAGTCGGTAAAATACTTGTGGCAAGCCATTGCAATTTCTAGGATCCCAAATTTGACGTTATAGGTGTAATTTAGTTGACCCTTATGAGTAATGACGCGTGATTCTGGATATTACTGATAACGATTTATGCTTATTGTTTATGTTTATGTTTATGTCATGTTTAAGATCAGACATGTAAAGATTAAATGAAATTAATTGTAATTAAATAATAAATAATTAAATATAAAATAATATGTGTACAGAAGATAAGCTGAACACTTTCTAATATAATACATATAAAAAATAGTTGGTGAAACACTTTCTTCTCTTATTCATGTCTTAACTTTTGTCTTCCCCTTGACACGTACGTTTTTCAAGAAGTCTATTTTGAATTATAACAGAATTCAGTCATCCCCCACATTAACCCCTGCAATACTCCTGAAAGCACCATTCTAAACATTTTGGAAAAAAGAATTCTTCGGTTAAAGTTGATTGGATAAGTTTTACCAAAGTAATACAGTCAAACATATCACATGTGCTGACGGGACTAGTCTCGTGTGCCACATCAGCGCCACGTAGACAATCTAGTTATCATAAACTTCGGAAAACCATAACTTGTGACTCGGGTATCCAAATCATATGATTTTTTTTTTATTTCACATAACTTTTCAAGATCTATGCAATGACAGTTCATTTGACATATTTTATCTCACACAAACATAGTTTGAAGATCTTTTGGATTTAAACGCTCTTGTGATTGTGTGATTGTGGATACCCGAGTCACAAGTTATGGTCTTCCGAAGTTTTACGGTAACTAGACTGCCTACGTGGCGCTGACGTGGCACGAGTCCCGTCAATATCATTGACAACTAGTCTGGTCAGCATACGTGACATGTTTAACTGCATTACTTTGATAAAACTTATCCCATGAACTTTAATCGGACAGTTCTTTCGTCCAAAATTTTTAGAATGATGTTTAGCCCTGCAATACTGGAATAGGGTCCAAGTCTAGTAACAGAATATTCTATCCATTCATCGATCAACCAGATGCAAATAAGGATAGCAAAATTTGTACATCAATAATCGAGTTACAAATGGAATGTTCAAACCCTCAAAGTGGAAAATGTTCTTCCACAAGTAATATATATTAATGTGGCAGAATCTGAGTGATTTGGAAGAGACAGAGAGAGAGACAGAAAAGAATCCGAACGCTAATTTTCTAAAGAAGTAGAGAAGAGGAAGAAAAATATTGAAATTCTTAGAATACAACAACCATTTTTTGACAACATTAATGGAGCAAACCGAGTTGTAATTCGTCGCCGCTGGAGACTGCGTGAGTATTTTGACTGGGTTTATATTTGATATTATGCCTATTGATATTTATAAAAATTTTGTTTACAGGCTTATATTTGAATTACGCCTATCGATTTTTTAATTTAATATATATAGTAGTTATGAGTTTTTTTTTTTAATATTGGAGATTTTAATTTCTACATAATTTAATATATTTTTTTGGACATATTGATTGATGAATTTTTATAAAAATTAATATAATATGACATATTTAGAAGAATTCTATAAATTCTTTATTGAATGATATTTTTGTCCTATCTAGTATTATACAGTGCATTAGTAAATACTGGATAATATTATCTTATATAATACATTATCTTATATAATATCATAACAAACGTTGGATAATATTGAAATTTAATTAGGACTTATGCTAAAATTTAGTTAATGAAAATTGTATTCACTTGGTTGTAAAAATTCTTAATTCCATGTAATTTTTTTTTTCAAGTCAATATCTAAATTGAATTAATTAGGTAAAACTGCCTATACGAATTTTCTCAATATAAGAATCTTATACCACCTTTGGGAGAGGGGCATAAAATAAAATTTCAATCCCTAACCCGTTATGAATTTGTGATTAGTCCATAGCCAGTTCAAAGAATCAAAACTTATCAGGATACTCGAGAGATCTTACCCACCTCAAAGTAGGGTCGATACTTGATATCCAAAAAATTTATATATATATTGGAAGGATCCATTTACAATTTTTTTTTATAAATTATACTATGTACTTCCAGAAATACATAGTATAATCTAGTGTACTTTTTGGAGTATACAATATAGTTTGTAAAAAGTTTATAAATATAACCATTCCATATATATATATATATATATATATATATATATATATATATATATATATATATATGGGTTCATTTTCTCATATTGCATGATAATTGAATTGTCATGTTGTGACTCAACTAGTGGTGGGCCCCATATTTATTAAAAAGAAAAAAAAAAATTGAACGCAAATCAAAGAGTCACAACATGAAAATTAAATTCTTATGTAACATGAGAAAATATTTTTCCATATATATATATATATATATATATATATATATATATATATATATATATGAAAAACGTTTTCACTCTGCATTTGACTCAAAACTACATGTGGGTCCCATCGTCAGTTTTTCTTTCTTCTAATGTTTTGAGTTAGCTGTAGATAAATTTCACTTTGCAGCAACATAAAAAAAATCTTATATATATATATATATATGTGTGTGTGTGGCAGGATATTCTTACACTAGTGTAAGAGTTAAAAGTCTTACATTTAATTTTGACCGAATATTCATTCACTTGTATCTAATGGCTCACATTACTAAAAATTCTGAGCCCTTAGATATAAGTGGGATCAGCAGACAAGATTGAGAGTGTAACTTACACTGATGTAAAATGATCCTGACTATATATATATGGCAGGATATTCTTACATTAGTGTAAGAGTTAAAAGTCTTACATTCAATTTTGACCGAATATTCATTTACTTGTATCTAATGGCTCACATTACTAAAAATTCCGAGCCTTTAGATATAAGTGGGATCAGCGGACAAGATTGAGAGTGTAACTTACACTGATGTAAAATGATCCTGACTATATATATATATATATATATATATATATGGGATAGGATCAACTTACACCGGTGTAAGAATAAAATGTCTTACACCAAATCTTAACCGTTGATTTCCGTGCATCTAACGGTTGAGATTTATTGGGAATTAAAAATTAATTAATGATATATATATATATATATATATATATATACCCCTATATATATATATATATATATATATATATATATATATATATATATATGAGGTATGATCTTTTGACACCGGTGTCAAATTTCAATTTTGACACCTCATTTGATAGCCGTTAGATCAAAAATATCAACGGCTCTGATTTGTAAGCATCTGACAGCGTAGATATTTTTTGATCTAATGGCTATCAAATAAGGTGTCAAAATTGAAATTTGACACTGATGTCAATGGATCCTACCTCATATATAGGTAGGATCCTTTGACACCGGTGTCAAAATTCAAATTTGACTCCTCATCTGAGAGACGTTAGATCAACAAAGATCAACGGCTCTGATTTGTAAACATATGACACTGTTAATTTTTTTTGATCTAACGGCTCTCAGATGAGATGTCAAATGATCTTTCCTCATATATATATATATATATATATATATATATATATATATATATATATATATATATATATCATTTTCTTTTTGTAATGATATAGTCATCTCCTTCCTTATTATTACTTCTTTGTTTTTTAGCCTTTCTCAAACAAATACTTTTGTTTAGACTTTAGAGATTATATACGACATACGAAATAAGTTTATAACTTCCTACTTTATTTTAGCGGAATATAATCTTGTTTTTACTCCTTAGAGACGTTGTTATAATTGTAATTTGACAATATAATGGTAGCTAATTCAGTGGGGAAAGGGATGGAAAAGAAAACAGTCATAAAGTTACAATAGAATAAAGTTATGAGAGCACTTTTGAGAAGAAGACAAACAAAATGTGATACATTGGCAATTAGTTTCTGAATGTTCGAGGATAATTGCTTATGTAATATGACCTAAGAGAGGCACCAAAAGCAGTGTTTGGTGAACGGATAAGGAATAGAATTCAAGTGAGGGTGATGAGATGTACGTGTTCTTATCTTATATCTTCTGCTTTTATTGATGTCTTTATGTTTTGCACAAACATGAAGGGTTGAACCACATTAAATCTTGTTTAGACTTCATGTCTTGGAAATAAAAGTAAAAGACTAGACTCTTAAACTTTTATTTTTTAAACTTAAGCAGGCCATACACGACTTGTGCTGTCTTTGATCTTATCTACTATATATATATTTTTAAAAGCAAAACAGATGACAGAACTACTTACATGTGAATTTCTACTTCTTAGTATAAAAATAAAAAAGAAATGTGTTGCCGATTTGTAAGACCTAAATCTTTTTCTTTTTACTACGATAATTTTCCCCCTTCTTTTGAAATGTTATCTTATACGTGAAATCCTGAAATTTCGAAGCCCCGAAAAATAGTAGAGCAATTAAAAAAAAAAAAGAAATCCTCAAGTTCTCCCTTTAGTCCTATCTTTCATTAATTAATTTGAATATGCATAAAAATATAAACTAAATCATTTAATTTGGAAAGAAATACTTAAAACACTAATTAAGAATAGATTAACACTTCAACTACGTACGCCAATGTTTTAGATTGACACATAACTTACATTCAAAGTATATAAATTGCAAAAAGTCTAAAATGTAATACAGCAAGAACATTAAGGGCGTAATATTTTATAATATCAGCCACTCATTTAAAATGAGTTAATATTACCCAAGTATTCTCAATCCACGTACCCATCATAGTCAAGTCGGCAAATATCTTAAAATAAAAAATGGGACATTTTTTTTCCTTATTTGGTATCAACTTATGGTGGATTTTTTTTTTTTTTTTTCATTTTTCTTTGTGGGGGCCCTATATTATTCTCTCTCTCATTTTTGGAGGGATTGGGATTGAAAAAAAATCTTTGTCTAGTCATTTCATTGATTTTATTTTTCACTTCATTCTTTTTATATACTTTATTCATTTTATTAGATGAAGGATGATAATAAAATAATTTGATATTTTTTTTATATATATTTTCTTTCTTTTTCATTGAATTATACTATGAGTTTATCATCTATCATTTAACTTGATCACAAAAAAATTCATACGTACACAACATTTTGAGGGGCCCGCAGTAAAAAAAAAACTCCGACACGCAAAACGAATCTCTATAACATGACACAATCACTTTTCCTACAACATAACTCATATGTAAAACCCTTATACTATATAATGTAAGTGAAAACATATATATCTTCTTTATAATTCATATACTCTCATTAAACTCATATTATTTATGAATGATATATACCTTCTAAAAAAACTCAATATTAGAGCTGAAAAGCAAGGAAGAATGAGAAGTGTCTACCTGTGTCTGAGTTGGAAGGTACATTTTCTGGTTGAAATGTCTTAATATGTTAGATTTTGCATCAGCAGAAAGTAGTGCGCTACATGCGTGTCATTGGTAAGAATCCTCGTGTGTTTGGCGGCTTATTATAACTTTGCTTGGTTCATCTCACAGTTCACTGCATGTATATGCTTTCGGGTCAAGGCCAGAAGCTTCCTATTTCTGGTTTTCTTTGAATGAGTCTTGTTTGGCTTTGGTCCAAAAATATTGCAAGTCAATGGATCAATACTAAGTATTAATTGATTTTTCTATTCTACGAGAATATTGTTTTTGCATCAGACAAATCACCCTAACAGAAAGCTATTTGTCTCCGGTTAGCTATTGGCAATAAGGTTGTGGATATGATTGATTTTTCAAAGTTCAAACGGATGTGTCAATTCCATGCAAACGAAAGGATTCATAAAGTAAATAAAAAGATTTAGTGCCACAGTAATTTAAAGAATAATCATTTTTATAATGAAGTTGTAGAATCGTGCACAATTATATTTCTATGTTTTAACAAAGAACAAATTTGAGTGGAGTTATCTAAATTAATATTTAATCATTTGAGTAGTCGTGTAAAACTCATTTCTTATTCCACTATTTGGTTGTATTTTAGAGTGAAATTAAAATTGTTATTTTTTTTGTTAAGTACATAAAATAAAATTAGAAATGTAATCAAATGACATAATTAAACACTCTTCATTAAACATAAACGTTACACTTATAAAAGGTATGCAAATAAGATGAAAGGAAAATCAACATGGTGTGGGTGTGTGTGTGTTAGGTGTAGGGCTGGCAATAACGGCCTAGCCCGTCCCGGCCCGCCACTGGCCCGCCCCGGTCCATTTTGACAAAATGAGTTGAATTGAGCAACCCGGCCCGTTTTATGGGTGAGTTGGCGGGCTACGGGCCAACCCGCCTAGAATAAAAAATTTATATATAAAAATAAAAAAATAAAATACAAAAAATTAAATTCTGCATAAAACACATAAAAAAAATCTGCATTAAAGCATACAAAAATTTGCATAAAATTTTAATGTGCTTATGAAACCAAGAAGATCAGTGTATAATAATATACATATAAATATGCAACTTTCAATCCAAAAATAATAATAAAAAATAAAATCATATCAATGTAAAACAGAGTAACAAAACAAGTAACAAAGTGTTGTATGAGCAGTCTACAACAATTCGAAAAAGTCACTTGCATGCAGAGAAATCTAAAGCACGGAACTACATAACAAGTAGGTAGCCTAATAAAAGAAAGAAAAAAATGACGGGCCGATGGTGGGCTGGTGGGTGTGTGTGGCGGGCGGGGCGGGCCAACCTGGCGGGCTCAACCCATTTTGCCAGCCCTAGTTAGGTGTGTGTTCAATTCCCATGTAATGCAAAAAAAGAAATTCAACATCAAAAGATTTACATTAGTATTTTAATATAATAAAATAGTTAAAATTATTCTTGTATATTGTGTAATATTTTTTTTTGGATACATATTGTTTGATATTTAAATTAGATAAATCCAAGAAAGTTTACATTTTTAATGAAGATATAAATATATTTATTGAATAAAATAACGGAAAAGTGTTTCTCGAAAATTAAGTTATCTAGTAACTCCAAAACGAGTCATTTGGGACTTAGGAATTATGAATTTTATTAGAATAATCTGTGTTTTTTTTTTCTCAAACCCCAAAATTAGATAATTTTATGTTCTGTTGCAGGAAAAATATTAATACCATAAAACAAAACAATAATTGAACAAAAGTATTTAATTTTTTTAATTGCAACGGCCAATAAGGAAGAATGGGTGTCTCATGTTTCAATAGAATGAAATAGTGATCATAATAAAATGCAGTGGTCATTCCATGAGGTTTTTCATATCAAAAGGAAATTAATGACTATTCCATTTCCATGTGTTAGAGAATTATATATATATCAGGATTTTATAATTCTCATTTAACATGATAATTAAGATTTTCTTACATATCTTTCGATTTCTGTGCTGACATGGGTCCTACATAAATTTTTTTCTAACACATGGGTCTCACATGTTTTTTATCTCTACAACACGAGATTTCAATTCTTCTTCAACAAGAGAATTATAAAATCCTCATTAAAAAGACCCTAACTTAACATCTAAAGATTTTGGGTTGAAGTGATTCTTTACATGATATTAGAGCTTCGGTGACCACAAGCTAAATAAAAAATTGGGCATATGCAATGATCCACTCTTCAAGTTCAAATGGCTCTTGCGTGGGAGGGTGTGGTAGAGAATAATATAAATCATTAAAAAGACCCTCACCCAACACCTCAAAATTTTGGATTGAAGTGATTTTTTACACAACGATTCATTTATTTGTTTTCGCTTCTATGTGTAGCTAGATACATATTGCTCTGATAAATATTTTGTCATCTTCAAATTAAGTGCACCCCGAATCTGATAGTTTATGATTAATTTGTATATGAGATTTTTTATTTTTATTTCTTGTGGAATATTATAGGATTTTTTTTTTAATCATATAGATGATAATGTTAGCATTACTTACAGTACCATCTAAAATTCTTCATTGGTTGATGTTATTAAAGTTCAAACGTCATATTGCTAGTAATATATGTATGTTCATCACTCTCGATATGTTGCACGTCTAATCAGATCAAGCTGTTTTTGTCTTGTCAATGCATTTGACACCATAAATGTAGAGATAACAAAGAGTTATCAGCTATCTTGCTAGCTGTTTATCACAAGAGATTGTTTGCTAATATGGGGGTTGTTTTGCCCGACTTACATGATCCGCCATGTGCTTTATTTTGGAGTTCACTTTTGAGTCCATGATCCATAAGAGATTTTCACTTTAGCTCTAGCATGTGATCTCACTGCAAAAGAGTTTTTTTTTTTTTTTTTTTTTTAAAAAGCTTACGTTTCAAAAGGGTCTTTGACTCGAATACAAATCAATTGATCTAATGGGATAATTGAATAGGTCAGTAGTAGATCCTTCACTTACAAGTTTTAAGAATCAAATTCTAATCATAAATAAAATTATAATTTGTAGGGAAATTATTATTATTTTTGAATAAAATCAATTGATCTAATGGGATAATTGAATAGGTCGGTAGTAGATCCTTCACTTACAAGTTTTAAGAATTAAATTCTAATCATAATAAAATTATAAGTTTGGTTTTGTAGGGAAATTATGCTACTCTCTCTTTGCTTCATCTTTGGTTATTTAAAATACTAATGAATATGAGTAAATTCTAGTTTCCAGTTTCTCCCACCACCCAAAAAAAAAAAGTATAATAAAATTCTGGGTATATATTTTATGGAAAATGTTATTCTACTTATTTTTTTGGTACCTATCTTGTTTATTAATCTCCAACACAATTAGATCAGAATCTCGAGAAGAGATATAAATGCCAAATGTTTGTTGAGATTTTAATTTAATGGTGTTAAAAAATGACAAACAAGATAAATATAAAAAAAAAGTAAAATAACTCATATCATATTTTATAAAGAAAGCGATATCTTCAAGCTTATTCGTATGAATATATTAGGGGAACCACTTCAGATGTCTTTTGTTAGATTGTCAATGTTATCTTTTTTTTTTTCTCCTTTATGCATCCAATGGGATATGAATCTGTGTGAGAGAGAAATTTCATAAAGAAGTTTTTGTGAAAAAAGCATGCTTTTATCAAAGGAAGCGTCGGTGAAGAGTGTGGGAGAGGTGTGCATGACATGCACTAAAGAGGATGTTAAACCGTACAACCAATAATGGTAGTTCAATTGGTGCATGTGAGCTCAAACGATGGGAGTGAGAGCATTTATTCAATCCTTTCCGATATTATCTTAGGAAGGGATTTAAAACCTTAATCTAAAACTCATCTTGAACAGCATTGCCTTCCGTGAAGAATATATGAATATATCCAAAAAAAAAAATATATGTTCGCTCAAAGACATTCTTCTTTCCAAGATATATCTCAAATCATGAACACCGGGTTTAGAAGTTAGGGTAACCTTTAAAACCAATTGTAGAAGTAGGTCACGTCGGAGCCCCTATAGTGTGTGAGTTTACCAATGAAAATGGAGTTTATAAGAATGTCTAAAAACTGGTGTTTTCAGGATAAGCCATTGAAAATAGATGAAAGCCAAATATGGTTATTAAGGGCTAAGCAAAAAGTAATGAGTTTATTTATAAGATTTTTTTTTTTTTCATAGTTTTTAGTTTGAAAAGTTTAATACCCAACAACAATCCAACAACATATATCTCATAAGTAGGATTTTATTTAGGTGTTGCATCTTGTACCACTACCAATTACTTTGATATTTATATATCCACTGCACATAAGTTTTACTCTGTTTTTCAAGAACCATCATAAGAACCTTACCCTTGACTTGGAGATCTAAAAGAATGAATTCAGGGAAGTCCTATAGGTAATGACCGAGGGAATATAGTTTCTCATGTTTTATGAGATAATTTTATTTCCTGCACACATAAAAAAGGGAATAACATCTGTTATTTTAAAGGATATAAGCTTATATCATTTTAGATCCTAATCGTTGATTTCTGTTCATCAACGGTTATAATTAATTGGATCAAAATTATTAATTAATTAATAATAAATTTGGCTTATTAAGTTTGACCCAATAGATTATAACCGTTGATGGACGGAAATTAACGGTTAGGATCTAAAATGATATAAGATTATATCCTTTAAAAAGATAAATATTTTTTTCTATAAAAAATAGGCGGGATATATTTATTTTATTTCTCTCTTTTGTTTAAAGAATCTCATCAATTTTTTTATATACGTATGAGATAATTTTAACTCATACAATATGAGAAATTATATTTTCAATAACTAATTATCTCGGAGATTTCCAAGCAAGAAGACGGGTAACAATATTCTTTATCGTACCATTCAAATATCAATAAACAAGGGTATCCTCTAACAAAATGTTCACTACTTCAATGTCATATGTTTTGTTGGGAAGTAACTCGTAACACAATTAACATCCCTTGAATTAGACTAGGATTAATGGCATTTGTCCTTGTTCTGTGGGCAACAAAACAATGAAAGTTGAAAGCGAACATTGGGCTAAGAAGCTACATGGGTAGTCCCCAAAGGCTGGGCCTCACTGTTTGTGATTTGCCGACCCATGTTCTAATCCATTATCCTAGTTGTTTTCCGATGGACGGAAAATGTCCCACTCACTTTGATCAAAATTTAAAATAAAGTTAAAAAAGATTACCAAAAAAATAAAATAATAATAAAGTTACAAACAGTTTATACAAAAATTTGAACGCCTATACACTTTCATCTGGACTTTCTGAGTATTTTCGTTGACTTAACACGCATCTGGATTTTCAACTCTGAACTGCTTAGTTTTTTGCATTCTAGATTATTACATGCTGTTGTTGTTAGCATTTAATTTGCTTATTCTATAATATATTTATAAATCTTTTGTTACAAACTTTTATTAGTACCACGAGTAATATATACTACATAATCATATATTATCCGTAATATATAATATAATTTATAAATAAAAAATTTATATTGCATTTAAATTCACCGAATTTTTTTTGCGGGCATGTTGTGTGTGTATAAACCTTTTATTCTATGGATGATAAACCCATAATATAATTTATAAATAAAAAATGGGTTTTATAAGAGTTATGTTGTAGGAAAGGTGATTGTGTTATGTTATAGAGATTCGTTTTGCGTGCCGAATTCTTTTTTTTTTTTTTTGCTGCGGGCCCCACAAAATGTTGTGTGTGTAAGAAAAAATTTCGAAGTGAGAGTGAGATCATACCTCATTGTAAAGTGAGAGTAATATTTCCCTTATTCTATAGTATATTTCGACACAATGTATAACCTTTTATTCTATAATATATGGGAAAATATTTTTTTAAATTATTTTCTCAGACATATAAACCTTTTATTTTTTGTAATATTTTCTTTTGGATTTTTACCCCCACATTAATCATTCTATAATAAAAATCAGAAAATCAAAAGCCATAATATATACTACAAAGTGTATCTTGATTTCCTGCATTGGTTTTGTCCTCTTGAAAGTAAGAATAGTAGTATTAAATAAGTGCAAAGGATTTCTACTGAGATAAGTTATATTTAATCAGTTTAAAATGACGTATTCTTTTTTGTAATTATAACCGTAAACAATTAAATTAATCCAAAAACTTAAGTTATTGAAGAGGTAATCGATTAATGATATTATATATCTTAATCGATTAAATATTCAATTTAATCGATGCACAGGCCCAGCAAACAAAGAAATTTCATTAGAAAGAAAGTGGGGCAGTGAGGATTGAACCCGGAACACGAGGCTTTGATACCATGTAGAGAACCAAATTAACCCAAAAACTTAACCAGTGATCCTTCGATTTTAGTGTAATATTTTCTTTTGTATTTTTATTTTTTAATAGATGTGGGTCTCACATAAGATGTATCTATAACATAAGAAAATTTTCTCCTACTCCATGAGAAAATCAAAACCCATGATATATACTACAAAGTGTATCTTGATTTCCTGCATTGGTTTTGTCCTTGAAAGTAAGAATAGTAGTATTAAATAAGTGCAAAAGATTTTTCTCCCGATATAAGTTATCTCCACTCAGTTTAAAATTATGTTTTTTTTGATGAACATAAATGAATTTTTGTAATTATAATATATTGCAGAATTATCTGTGGTTTTGTCCTCTTGAAAGTAAGAATAGTAATATTAAAGGATTTCTCATAAGATAAGTTATTTTAAAATGACGTTATTTTGGGACGAAAATCAAGGTATTTTTATAATTATAATATATTACAGAGTTATACAACAATTATAATTTTTTAATTTTATAACCTCAAAACGACATTTTTGAGCTCAAATAATTTTATATCGTGACTGGAAAAATACTTTTCCTATAAAGAAACAACAATTTATACCAAAAAAAACAAAAGAAACAACAATTTTTTTGTGTGGATATTTTACGATCGTGCAACCTTGTAGGGTAGCAGAGGAGGAGAGAGGAGCGGTGATCCACACAAATTCTAGTGCCTGTCAAAAAATGTCTATTTTCTCCCTCTTCTGTTTTTTCTTTGTGATTTTGAATCAGTAAAACTCATTTAGTAGGGGACCAGACCAGGGTTTGCTTCTGTTGTTTTACTTTTGTTTCTTTCCATTTAAAACGATGTAACTAAACGTCCAACTTGTATTTAATATAGTACCAACTACCGATACATCAAAGTGTGTACTTTCTTTTTGTAGGAACAACGTTAGTTCCTTTTCATCTCCATCACCATTCTTCGCGTGATTTATAAGCCACTCTGCAATCACAAGGTTGGTTTTTCAATGGAGAACATTCTGGGTCTCATCAAACTTCGTATCAAAAGAGGCACTAATCTCACAGCTCGCGATTCTCGTACCAGTGACCCTTATGTCTTTGTCACCATGGGCGAACAGGTTACGAGTTATAATCTTGCTCTTTGGGTTTGAATTTTTTTTTTTTTTTGGTTCGTGCACCTTGAACTTTCATGAATTGGGTTTGTGTTGAGGCTTGAGAGCTAGTTTAATTTTGGTTCCATTTCTCGACGTTAATTACAGGATATTTAAGAGTAAGCACTGAAAAAGACACATGATGTGTCAATTTTGTTTTTGTTCTTATTTTACTTTTATCTTTTTTTTTTCCCGAGTGTTTTTGCCATGAGGGTTTCCATACAAACCATGTTTATTTGCTGTAGCAGTAAAATGCACATCACAATAATTTGACATTTAAACTACGAGCCTCCTCTTTAGAGAAAATATAATGATATATTGCTTTTTACTAGTATAAAGCTTTGGCAGAATTTTGCAAAACACTTGCGGCCGTTTGATACGCGGTGTTCTTCAGGATTCATGGGAAATTGAATTTTTCTAAATTTTAAATTTCCGGATATTATTATAAACTGGATGTAAAAATCATATTTCTGAAAATTGAGATTCCCGAACAAAAAAAAAATTTCTCCTCTATCAAACGCCCCATAGTGGAAAAGTATGTTATCTGAGGGAGCTATACCCTGAGGAAACAGAAGAAAATATGCTTATATTCTATGCCATACGAGTCACTGCAACTTGAGTTATAATTCTTTACAAGGAGCTATTATTTGCAATAACAAAATGAACTTATGAGCAAACCCTGTGAAAGAAGAGCTTGAGGGTCTGTCTGGACTCTTTATTTAAAGGGGTGCGCAGTGGATATGATTTTTGTATGATCTGTTTTTTTAATCTCTTATTGTTTAAGTAAATCACTATTCCATTTTGAATTTTAAGGAGTGATTGAAAAAGGGATTATATGCTAACATAACCACATCAAGTTGAATCCAAAATCTTGCTTTTTTATTGGTACTAAATGGTTATCAATGATTAAATTAACTTTTTTCGCAACTACTATCTGTTGCTCTAAATTACTTGGTCTGAAGATTTTATCTCATTTCGATGCAGAAACTGAAAACTGGTGTTGTGAAAGATAACTGTAATCCTGAGTGGAATGAAGAATTGACACTTTATGTTAGGGATGTTAACATTCCGGTACATCTGGTGAGTTCTGAAAGAGTCTATATAATGTCATCAGTAATGTTGCAGGCTAAGAAGCACCGATACTCCTTAATTTTTTTTCCCAATGTATCGGATACGCGTATCGGAAATGTATTGTTTGGTAATCGACATCCTGTATCATCGAATAATGTATTGAAAACACGTATCTGTTTGCAGGTTTATCCTTATCAGAATATGTTGAGATATATAGTCCTACATCGGTTTTATGAGCAACTAATGTAGAGTTTATAAGGCCTTGGGCACTCCCACCCTTTAAGCTAGCTTTTGGGGTGATGTATCCCAAGGTTCTTTATAGAATAGACTAATGTTAAAATGTTTATGGCTTTGATTTTTATTTTTGTTTTTCTTCAGACAGTTTGTGACAAAGACACTTTCACTGTGGACGACCAAATGGGAGATGCAGATATAGATATAAAACCATATCTTCAGTGTGTGAAGATGGGGTTGAACGAAGTGCCAGATGGCCATGTAATCAAGAAGGTTCAACCAGACAGGACTAACTGCCTTGCTGAAGAGAGCAGCTGCACATGGAAAAATGGAAAAATCATCCAAGAGATGAATTTAAGGTTGAGAAATGTTAAGTCTGGCGAAGTAACTGTGGAAATTGAGTGGATTAATGTTCCAGACTCCAAGGGCTTATCAGAGGTTGGGTTTTAGGTGTAACTAGCTGCCCTTCTTAACTTCATGCAGCACTACTTGTATTATATTATCATAAGCCAAGGTTACTATGTGTCTTTTCTTATGGAGAAAAAACTAGAAGAACGGAGACAAGAATCCCTTCATTAATTTTAGCTCATCATCTTGAGAATATGACTACTATATTTTTTAAAAACTGCATCATTATGTATTTTCTATTTTTTTGTATGGTTTGTCTTGATTGAAAAACATATTATATATATATATATATATATATATATATATATTATGGAATTAAAATTCATGTATAAAAACTTATAAGATTAGTTTGTGTTTGTATGAATAGTTGATTCTCTCAGTCTTTGCTCCAAATCCTGTAAAGAGAAGACTTCAGAAGCTCTATTTACAGTGAGAAGTTGTTTTGGTGCTTCAATTGATACTAGCCACAAACATGGTCAATTCTGATTAATAAATCCAAATGAGCAATGTTTTTGATACACGGAAGTAATATGCAAGAATATACCAGGTAAACATTTTTCTCTGAAAATATCACTTGGAATTAATGACAAAATAATTGGCATATAGACAAAAACAACAACAAAAATCTTGGGCGTTTGTAAGCTCACTGAAGATATTTTTTAGTTCCTGTGATATCGGATTTGTAAGGTTATGGTTTAATGCTGCTGTGTTTGCCTTATCTCCCAAAACTAGCTCTTCATTCAAACAAAACAAGAGCGCCAAATAAAATAAACAATGGCTGCTTCTACTTCTCCAAGCTTCTCAACACCTTTGCACAAGAATACCCGGAAAACAAACTTCCCTTCTTCACCAGGAAATAAATCTTTGCACATCAAACTTGGTTTCTCAAACTTGCCATTCAATAAATCTATACGTGTGAAATGCTTTGGAACTGCAAAGTATGATGAAGTTGTGGTGGATGAAGAAATGGACAAGATTAGGAGGCTTCAGAATGGTTCAGATGTTAGAGGAGTGGCATTGGAAGGTGAAAAAGGCAGAACAGTTGACCTTACTCCACCTGCTGTAGAGGCAATAACACACAGTTTTGGAGAGTGGGTCATCAATGGTTTAGAGAAGGAACAAGGAAATCCTGTAGAAAATGTGAGAGTCTCTCTTGGCCGTGACCCTCGAATTTCAGGGCCAAAATTGAGTGTGGCAGTCTTTGCAGGTCTTGCTCGTGCTGGTTGCATGGTGTTTGATATGGGACTAGCTACTACACCAGCTTGTTTCATGAGCACATTGTTGCCTCCATTTAACTATGATGCTTCAATCATGGTAGGTCACATCAAACTTTGCATATTCACTTTGGTTCTTTCACCCTTTTTTTATTATCTTGTTTGACAAGTAGCTCTCATAGTACCATTAAGAAACAGGAATTAAGATACCAAACTTGATACCATGAATAACTGCTACTTTAAAAGTATGCTCTATGTTGGAATTATGAATCTATCAGTGCAAATCAATATGAAAACCATTGGCTTATTATATAAGAGGCATATAAAATAGATGTCATGGTTCTGTCACAGTTAGGCTTAGCACAAACGCTTTGAATGAATTATGCATGTTTTGCTGCAGATGACAGCTTCTCACTTACCTTACACTCGTAATGGCCTGAAATTTTTTACAAGGAGAGGGGGATTAACTTCTCCGGAGGTAGAGGAAATATGTGATAAAGCTGCTCGTAAGTATGCAAATAGGCTGGCCAAAGTGTCTACCTTGCTTAAAGTTCTTCCTACAAGAGTTGATTTCATGAGCACTTATGCAAAGCACCTAAGAGAAATCATCAAGGAGAGAATCAATCATCCTTCGCATTATGACACACCACTCGAGGGATTTCAGGTTTGACTAATACAGATATATATTTGTAGTTTGTTTGTTACACATGCCTCTCTTGGCTATACACCATTGTTTTATCATTATTCACTATATTGGGCCCTTATTCAATACCATCCATTTACCATTTATGTTTTCCTTGAAATCTAGTTCATCCAATTTAAAACTCGATTTATGCTGCATTGTAATTGAATCCAGGAAACAGCCTCTTTGCAATTATGCAAGGGTAAGGCTGCGTACAAGGATTTCCTTCACCCCACACTCGCTAGTCGGGTTTAACGGGGAGTGGTTTTTTGTAATTGAAAATTATGCCTGAAAATTTTACTCTTCATTTGCAATGAAACACAATGTACAGATAATAGTAAATGCTGGAAACGGTTCAGGAGGGTTCTTCACATGGGATGTCTTAGACAAGCTTGGTGCAGATACCTTTGGCTCTCTGTATCTTAACCCTGATGGGATGTTTCCCAATCACATTCCCAACCCTGAAGACAAAACTGCCATGGCACTTACAAGAGCAGCAGTGTTGGAAAACTCAGCTGATCTTGGAATAGTTTTTGATACTGATGTGGACAGAAGTGGGGTGGTTGATAACAAAGGGAACCCAATAAATGGTGATAAGCTTATTGCTCTCATGTCAGCCATTGTATTGAAGGAAAATCCAGGATCAACTATAGTGACTGATGCTCGTACAAGTATGGCACTCACTAGATTTATAACTGATAAAGGGGGTCAGCATTGCTTATATCGTGTTGGTTACAGAAATGTCATTGACAAGGGTGTTCAGCTTAACAAGGATGGAATTGAAACACATCTTATGATGGAAACATCTGGTCATGGTGCTCTTAAAGAAAATCATTTCCTTGATGATGGTTCGTTAAAATTAATCTTTTTATGCATGTTTTGTTTCATTATTTTAATTTTCTATGTTGAGTGTAATTATGGTATATTTTATAGGGGCTTTATAGACCATGTCACTGATGAAAAGTTGTAGCAAACTTTAACATAAAGGGGCCTATATGGTGGTGACTTAAAAAAAAAAACGCATCAGGATACGACCCGTATCCTGATGAAAATAAGTGTTGCTGCACATTTTCTCATCTGCAGCAGCGACATGAGAACTATTAAAGCCATTTTATAGACCATGTCACTGATTATGTTACTGCCTTTATGATAAAGGGGCCTATATGGTGGTGAAAATCATAATTGAAATGGTACGTATGAAGCTTGCGGGATCAAATGAAGGGATTGGTAGTCTTATAGAAGAT
This sequence comes from Gastrolobium villosum, assembly GCA_032173675.1. Classification (NCBI taxonomy): domain Eukaryota; kingdom Viridiplantae; phylum Streptophyta; class Magnoliopsida; order Fabales; family Fabaceae; genus Gastrolobium; species Gastrolobium villosum. Next base: position 134,852 of record JAVKPL010002434.1, read on the forward strand.
CTTGAAGAACCATATGAATCAATAGAACTAAGAATAAATATCATCTCTGAACCTCGACATGCTAAAGCAAAAGGTTCTGAGGCCATTGAAACATTTCGAAGCTACATTGAGGTATATATCTTAAGACCAAAGAAAACTCACCTCCATATTCTGAAAGTATTAATATGTATGAAGTTTCTCGTTTCTGTACAGGAAGGGAGGCTTAAAGGGTGGGAGTTAGACTCATGTGGTGATTGTTGGGTGAGTGATGGGTGCCTTGTAGATACAAATGATGCCCCAGCTTCAATTGATGCTAGCATGTATAGGTAGAAACATGATAAAGAAAATTCTAGCAGTTCACAAATCTGATTTTATATTTCTTTTTTTGTTCAACAAAGTGAGGGCGAGCCTTACAGCATTAATAAGGTTGTTCCTTGTGATCGAAAGGTCACAGGTTTGTTTATGAAAAATAATCTCTTTTGCAAATATATAAAAGTAAGGTTGCGTTATAATAAACGCTCACCCCACCCTCGCAAGTTTGAAAGTCTTGTGTACCGGTGCCCTTCTTCTATTCATCAAAACTGAATTTATTTGTGGTAAATTCAGGGCAAAAGTATCAAACGATGAGCATGGACAACATGGTTGGGTTCACATGAGACAGAGTATTCACAACCCAAACATTGCTGTGAACCTGCAATCATCTGTTCAGGGAGGTTGCTGGTCTATGGCAAGAGCTTTTCGAGATGAGTATGTCATATTAATTGCCACTCTAATGAATTTTAAAGCATTTATTAGAGCTATAATTTGGTTAGCTAATTTCGTTTTTTCAATCATTGCAGGTTTCTCATAGCAAGTGGAGTTAACAAATTCCTTGACATTACTCGAGTTGATAAGTTCGTTGAAAATGGTCACGTAGCCTAATTTGCAATTATTTATTATAAATTATGGGAGTCTTCGGGTGGTCCTATTTAACACAAATCAAACTTTTATAGCTTTTTAATGTCATAGTAGTTTATACTGAATTATTGTTCCATACCATAACCTTAACAAAAAGAGAGACGAAAGTATAAACAACAATTGAGTACATATTATAGAGTTTTTATTTTTTTGAATAAATTATAACATTACGAGAGTAAGTATGATTGGTGTTATGAAAGCACACCAACATTACAATTAGAATGATTGATCCTCTTTATCGGCTTATTTATACTTTTTATCTACTCAAACTCGGCTATCAGATAGAATTTGTATTGCATGTATCTCCTTTGTGTGGATCTTGTGAAAGATTTTAGTAAGATCTGCTACTTAAAGGGATAGCATTGCCATCATGAGAGGAAGCACGTGTCACTAGGTGTATGATACTGAATGTTGAGCACTAAGAAAAGAACAAAAGCATAATCTAAGTGTTGTACAAATGAACATGCTGCGATAGATAGCAAAAAATCAAGAATGAATGCGTTAGAGAGAAAGTAACGATAGTGTTGGGGTGTCAGATTTTTGTGCCAACTCGATCCAATTTGATTTGTATAGGTCAGTTATTTTGACCCGACCCGCTTTAATTTGATCCAAGTTAGATCTGATTTGGTTTGAGTTTTTTTGACCTAGTTCACAACCGGGTCGGATCAGACCTAACTTGGTTTCTGAAGTGAGTCTGACTTGATTTCTGAAGTGGGTCAAATCCGACTTGTTTTTGACTTGGTTTCATCACAAAATTTCGTCGAAATTTATACGTTGCAAACGACGAAAATTTCGTCACAAAATTATTTTTTCGTCGAAAAGCGATAGAATTTGTTCTCTAATGAAAATTTTTACAAAAATAAATTTTCTATCAAAATTTAGTTTTCGTCAAAAGTTTTGACGAAAATGATTTCTTCCAACAAATGTTTTAAACGAAAAAAGAATCTCGTCAAAAAATTTGACGAAATGTTTTTCTTTCAAAATTTCGACAGGAATGTGTTCTGACGAAAATTTCGACGATAATTGTTTTGAGGGAAATATTTCATTCGAAACTTTCGACGAAATTTAGATTCTCTAAAGAATTTTAATAGAATATTTTTTCAGTCAAAATTTTTTATCGAAATATTTTTTGTCAAAAATTTGTACGAAACTTTTTGACAGAAATGTGTTCCGTTTAAAATTTTGATGGAAATCTTTTTTATCAAAAAACTTGACGAAAATATTTAGTCGAAAATTTTCGATGTAAATGTGTTTTGCTAAAAATTTATCGAATTTTTTTTTTTTGTCAAAAAATTTAATGAAAATGTTTCCGTCGAAAACTTTCGCCGAAATTTGAATTCTGTAAAGAACTTTGATGAAAACTTTTTTCGTCAAAAATCTCGATGGAAATGTGTTTCGTCGAAATTTTTGATGAATATGTTTTTTTGAGAAACATTTTGACGAAATTTAGATTTCAATAAAAAAATTTGACAAAAAAATTTATTTGTCAGTTTTTTTTTTTTTTTACATAAATGTTTTTAGTCACAAATTTTGATGAAAATATTTTTCGTCAAAAGTTTTTGCGACAAATTTTGATGGAAATATTTTTTGTGAATTTTTTTGAAGTAATTGTTTTACGTTAAACTTTTCTTTTAATGTTATTGTTCTTTTTTTTTCTTTTTTTTTCACATAATGGGTATGGGTCAAGTTTTGGGTCAATGAGTCATTATTAAAATAAGTCCGGTCTAAAACAGACCAAGTAAAAGTGGGTAAGTATTTAAATTCAGTTAAAAAAATAGTTATTTATGAGTCAGGTCAAGGTCAGATTAAGGACAGGGCAAGTGAACCCACGGTCCCCAAATAGTCAATTAACGCAAAAGTTGTGTTGCCAGTCGGCACACACTATCACAACTGGTCGCCACTTACCAGTCAGCCAATACAGTAAACAAACTATGTGTTTTATTAATCAAGAATGCAGCAAAACGCATAAAGCGAAATTGCATAAACAAAGATGAGATGAAGAAGAAGAACACAACAGTTTTAACATGGAAAACCTTTTCCAATTTGAAGAAATAAAATTGCATGACATTAGTCTAGAATAAACTTCCACTATGAAAATAGTAAGTTACAAGAAATTAAACTTCTTTCGTATCACTAGAGCTGCACTCAAACTTTACCGATAATGATGGTACTCTCAATCTTCATCAATAATGGTGGTTCTCTCAAACTTCTCTAAAGAGGTCTCTCTCTATCTCTCTCTTAAACTTCTCTCTAGAGGAAATCTCTCAAACTTGTCTACGGAGGAAACTCAAAAGGTTCAATCATTAAAAAATCCTGTACAAATACTTTTATCAGGCTTTTATAAGTCAAGGGAAGTCATACCTGTAACACCCCGTATGCATCCGGTATGTTATCATTACTTATGATATTAAGCATAGTTACAATCACAATAGTTGAATTAAATTACGATAAAACTTTTTTCTTTTTCATTACTAAACGTTTTCATATTTAACACAATTTAAACATGTAATTATAACTCATATAAAATTTCAGAATAATTAAGTCTAGCTCATACATATCATACATTGTCTACTAATGATCGCCATGTGGTACCCATAAACCAACAAGGCTAAATTCACCGTTTTACAATTTTCAGCATAAACAGTTTTCACGTTTTCTTAAACTTGGAATGATCTACCTGACCATAAATTCTCATCTTTTAGTATGTTAAACTAGATCTCTTGAGCTTTCCAACGACATATTACAAGCATAACCGTGTAAGAATCCCTCTTACATTACACAACAAGCAATACATATCATGCATTACATTCAATTCATTGCACAATCATATAAAACAAAACCCACACGGACTTAGTAGAACAGTCAAGGGATAAATCTCAAGGTCCGAGAACTTACCTGCACAGCTTACGACCACTTATTTCTTTACAGCAAAAATCACTCAATGACAACTTTATATCCAAAGCTCCAACCAAACGATTTGTTATAAACAGACACTCATTCCAAGGTGAATTTACAGTCAAATGCATATGATTACAACATAGAAAGATTTTACATACATCAAACACAAGTTTGATGACTTACCTATACTTGCACCATGCAAAAATCAATCAATCACCATGGAACCACCCAATTGTTCACTTGATTCAATCCTATAAATCAAGGAACCAATCATCAACAATCCAATTCAACTACATTACTTTAAATGCAACCAATTTTCCCATTTCCCACGTAGGATTTTCAAAAATCTTGAAGATTGTTTAAATGATTTTATCACACTTGCACCGTTTATTTAGGTTCCTTAATATATTCCTTAACATAAACCAAGTCTCAAACTCACTTGGTCGTCATGAACTCAACCCATATTTCATAATGAAAACCTAACAAATCCATTATCATAAAACTTATGGAAAGTGAGATTTCTTTCCTCCTAGTTCTTCACAAGTGGCCTAGGAATGATTTTTCCACCTTGGATGAGATCAAACAAGCTTCTAAGACTCCAAACACCAATGGGGGCGCCACTTTCCCAGGAGTTTTTCTCAGCACACTTAAGTCTTTAACAAAATGTAGATTACAGATTTTGATCACAACTAAATTCTAATCAATTTTGATGTTCAAGCTTTTTGGTTTAGATGAGAGATGAAGAAGTTGAAATTTGGAGCTTCTCTTCCATGGGTTCGGTCATGATACGAAGAAGAAGAGAATGTGGAAGAAATATCAATTTTGAGTAAAATAAAATGGAAAAATATGATTTTAGTTTGCAGAATAATTTTCCCCAATATCAAGGTTATTTTGGTCTCCTTACTTGCTATCCTTTTTGGATTTCCCCATATATCAGCAAATAGCACCTTATTAGTGGTTTTTTCAACAGTGTATTTTACACACAAAAAACAAATACTGGGCAAATAATTTTCCTAAATCTTTTTTTTTTAAAACCTGGTACCAAACATGGACATATAAAAATACTACTTCCATTTGCCTAGGTATCTTCAACAAAAACTTGTACCAAACACACCCTTATGTCTTAAATTAATGTTTCACCACATTATTTAACAGTTTTATGTATAATTTGTCTAATTGTATTTGTACTGAAAACTTTACTGTAAATGAACTTTTTATCATAAGTGACTTAATTTGATTTAATTAGAACTCATTGCTAATTAATTTTCAAAATGCATGATTAAATTATTGGGGAATGGATCCTCTCATGTGAAAAAGTGGTCATGTGATCATGTTATTTGATCACAACCACTCATTGATGATGAGATAAGAGAGAAAAAAGTGTATAATTTTTAAATGAATGGTTATGATCAAATAACATAACCACGTGATCACTTTTTCACATGAGAGAATCCATTCCCAAATTATTATTCCCCTTCAGGTTTATTATAATTCCCCTTCAGCTAGTCTTCATTAATGAGATGCGAGAGAACATTTATCCGGTGGTAGAAAAAAATCAAACCTTGCACTCCTAAAATGCACATGTTCAAGCCTCCAAGCCATCAGCATTAATGGAGAAACAATGACTTCGCCTAACAAATAGTGATGCAAAATTATAGAGAAAATAGGCTTTCAGGAAAATGTAGAAATTTTCTGCTATATTATTATTCTTTAACAATCAAAAGTCCCTCTTTCACGTCATTCTAACAAGCCTTTTAATCAGGCAATACAGAAAGTAACTGTCAATAAAGGATCATCAATGGTCTTAAAACTAATACAAAATGGAAATAACCATAAATAAAAATAAAGTCATACAAATTGAAACGTCTGTAATTATTAAAATTACAAAAGGCCTTAAAAATAAAATGTATACAATTATAATGACTTATGGTGACTGAAGTACATCATATAGTATATCTATTGAGAAAAATGTGATATAATTTCACCTATGAAGATTTGGCTAATAACTCAAAAATTAGAGATAGTGGAAGATTAAAAAAAATCCTAAATGAAATCATTTAAAACGATTCAGATTTAACTGGCCTTTTTGAAGACTCGGTTTACAGAACATCATATAATCGTTTTTATCAGCTCGAGAATTTACATATCGTATGACATTGAATTAATATTACAGAATATAGACTTGAGCCTTGGATTGATATACACGCGCGGGTGGTCTTGTCTTGTCACATCTCATAAGCACATGTGTTGGTTTAACTTGTTATATTGAACTTTTTTTTGCAAGCACCCGAGTTCTAATAAGATGTATGGTTTTCATGATAGATGACAAAGTGCTACCTGTCTGGATTCGTTCCACTATCAAGTTAAAAAATGAGTTGGTAAATGAGATGGGACGGGTTACTCTGCTGGCCTTAACTTGTTTTACGCCTCGGCTCGCCTCTTCCAGTTTGATAGACTAAGTCGACTCATTTTGCCAGTGCTAGTTCCCATATATATTAGGATCGGAGAAGAATTTTGGTGATCTGGATCACTATTAACTCAATGATTTGGATCAATAAAATCAGACAATTTCTGAGGAGAGAGAGGAAATAATTTTTTTTATTCAAATGTCATTTCCTAAATGAAAGGACCACATAAAATTTGGAGCACCAAACTTTTTTCCAGACTCGATTGAATATCTAACTTTGACTATTTTAATTATCTACAGCTATTATTAAATGAGAAATTAAGGTGAATTAAATGTTTAAAATATTAAAAGCATTTTAGATCCCATTTGATAAGGCAGAATATGATATAAACATGACATGATGATATGAAATATGTTTTTTTTTGGTAATCTTGATGATAAGATATTAACTTAATTAAGGATGTATCAAAAAAAATAAAAATTAACTTAAGGACGAAGAATTGATTATCAATCATTCCAACAAATTTGCTTTCCCTTTGCCCGTTTGGGGGAATAAAATATAAAAAAAAATCATCTGTACTCATGCATGCTAGTTGATAGTTTTTCAAGGTTCAAGTTTAATGTTACTTCATCTGGCTTGTTTTGTCTCTTGAAGCTACATCAATCAATTTCTCAAAACACACGTTTAAAAGTCGTTGGCAATTGTTTGACACAAACATGGGATAGCTCCTCCTTACCTTTTAATTAATTAGAATCCAATTGAAGCTTACAGATCATAGATATACAAGGCATTTGGCCCTCCCTGGGGTTGCCAAAATCTTAAACAAACCAACAATATATAACATAACACACACCACTGAACATTATTTATAACATTTGGTCGATAACCAATAGGGCACAGGCAAGCACAACACAATTTTATTTAGAGGACCATTTTGGGATACTTTTAATATGCCTCAACTAGATGGGTCTCGATGTTCCTAGTGAGCTTAACCAACAAATCTTTGTATTTGTTTGGTGCAGGAGCAGTGTCATCCACCTTCTCATAAAACAAAGACCACTTCACCAGGCAGTGCTCACCTTTGGGTATGACATGAAGAATGACATTGTAGCTCTTGTAGTACTTCAACATATCACCCTCCAGAATGAAATAGGTTATCTTCTTGTTTTCATCATCAAATTCTACTCTCTCCTTCAAGGTCTCAACAGTGTCCCCTACATATATATAGTTCAATTAAAAAAAAAAAACACAAACACAAACATGTGTTAGCTACAAGTCAATTCGAATTTTGAAAACAAAAACACACACACACAAACATAATTGTTCCAGGTATATACCCGTATCTGGGCTAAGGCCCAGGGGGCTTCCTACTCGGCCAGGGCTTTAGCCCATAAATCTAGGTCGTGGATTGGATTGACATCCACGACTCTCTCCTCACTCTTGATACCTACGATTATCCTTTAGAAAACTGTTCTGAGGCCATTATCATCATGATAACTGCTCTTCATGACCGGTATAAATACATGAATAGTGTCCTGAAGGACCACGCTTCATCCGCACAGCCTTAGAGGTGTTCGCGGTCTGGATTGTATCGATTTTGTAAGTAAAAATCATCTGAACCAAATCCCTTCGGTTTGATCATATAATCATCCATTCGGTTTGATTTTTTTTTTCAAATCCGAGCCAATACAATTTTTTTCGGTTTGTATTGGATCGGTTTTCGGTTTTTTAAAAATCCTAAAATTTATTTCATTATTATTGTGCAAATAACATCTTTTGTATATTGGCTTTGTAATTTTTTTTTTATAGAAGCATTAGTAAATTATAATATAATCTTTTTTGGGTAATGAGATATGAAGCTATGCAAAGAAAAAAAATTGATGAGATGTGACTAGATTTTTTCGTGGGTTTAGTTGATGGATTAATGAGTCTTTGGTATAAAATTTGTTGGGCTATGATTGGGGAAAGACCCAAATAAGTAGAAGGGAATTAATATATTGGATCAGTTTGGATTGGATCGGTTTTCATCAATCTATCCAAAAATCGATCCAATCCAATTAAAGTTTGCAGTTTTTTTTTTCGGTTTTTTGGTTTTCGATTTATTCGATTTTTCGGTTCGATTATCGTGGTTTGAATCGGTTTGGATCGGTTAATAAACACTCCTACACACTTACACCATTTCTACCGAGTCTCAGAGCATTTACCATTCACAGATACATACACCTACATTACTAGTTATTCTGGATATTGGTGTTCACACTTAAACAATAGAAACATAAATACGATAGCTTGTGAGTGGTGATGAACTTACCCACAGCAAACGTGACTTGCTTGACGGTGCCAGATTTCTCCCACTCACCTTCGTGAACTTCAACCTTATGAATATGATCTGATGCAACATCATGAACACGATGCTGTTTCTTACCCTTCAAGGTGTCGTAAAAGTGATCAGCGGAGGCTTTAACTTCAAGTTCAACTTCCAAGGAGTTTGGTAGAGCCATTCTTAGTTTCAAATAATGACACAGAAATTTTAGTTATAGAAAGAACACTACTCAATCACACTCTCTTGGCCAAACATGACACCCAAAAACACGTATATATAGAGGGATAAAGTTATTTCAAAGGAATCTTTATAAATAAAGTTATACTTATTTTTTAATTTAAATTTTGAAAAAAGAAAATTTGAACAGAATATAGAATGCGAAAAGTTCCAAAATCATTTCACTCTCTTTTCTTGAATAATAATTTTATATTAATGTTTCAAATTATCAATCATTTTCTTTATTATTAAGAGCAACGTCGTACTTCTTAATTATCACTTTCTTCTCTTTTAAATTTCTCCGCCACATGTTACAAAAGGTGATAACTCAAAAGTATGGGTAATGATTTCCAACATGTGACAGAAAAAATTTGTATTTGAGTTTATCTGTTTACAAATTCGTGTCATGTTGCGAAAATATTATTGTGTCGAGTATTAATCGGTGGCGGACCTAGGCATTTTTATTCACGTCTGCCCATTTTTTTTTTTAACAAATGTTTTTTTTGTTAAAGAAAGGGGCTTGGAACAGGGTTCTCGGATTTTTTTTTAAATAAAACTTTAAATATATTAAAAAATAAAAGAATATATCAAAAAAAATTAAAGAAAACTTCAACTTAACAAAAGAATATAAAAGTGGAAGGTTTTGTTATATTTAAATTGAAATATAATCACTCACTCAGTATCAAGTGGCTGCTTCTAATATTTGTGTGTCATGGACAATGTTGTTAAGATCGAGATCTTACCTAAGATCGATAGGGGATAAAAAAAATCATAAATCATAAGATTGACATAGATTATAAAATCATACCTGTGCATATAAAATTACATGAACATATACATTTATATTTAATATATATAATAACAATTAATTCAATCAATCCAAATTATACAATAACAATTAATCCAAATTAATTCAAATATATTCAATAACCACTAAATCAAATCATCATTTAACTAAAAATATCAAATTATAAAGAAGAAATTAATTATTACTATTTATTAATTATACAAATAAACTACTCTGCTAATTCAAATAAAAGAAAAATAATGAGATTGAAGTCAAAAATTTGTATTGGAATATGTAAAAATAAAAAAAAATAAAAAAAAATAAAAGATGCTAGATAAGGATTAAGACGTGTAGGTGTCTGTGACCTTGTATTTGATCTTCCTCTCTCTTAACTTATCCTATGAGTTCGGAGAATCAAATCGTATAGCGGACTAGTTGGCATCGATGACACATAGATTTGGTTGGGGAATACAAATTTTTGAAAGGCTATCGGGAGGAATGCTCGCAACTTCTAGTGGACGATGTGGTGGGATAGCTGAAAATTTGATTTTTTTTTTTGTTTGACACTACTAGAAAAGTCATTATTTTCGACGAAATTTTTTGACCGAAAAAAATTTCGTGGTAATTACTCACGGAATTATCGACAGAATTCGTTTATCGTTGAATTTTTTGAAGGAAAACAGATTCCGTCAAAAAGTTTCGACGGAAATTTGAAAAAAATAAAAGAAAAAGAAATTATATTTTGTAAACTTTTCGACGGAATTCTTATTCCGTCGAAAATCTTCGACGGAAAAAGAATTCCATCGAATTTTTTTGAAATAAAATAAAAGAAAAATAAATTATATTTTTTTCAAAAATTTTCGACGGAATTCCTTTTCCGTCGAAAACGGTTGAAGAAATAAAAGAAAAAAAATTATATTTTGTGGATTTTTTCGACGGAATTTCGATTCCGTCGAAGATTTTCGTCGAAATTTTTCGAAAACTTCCCAAAGAAATTATTCCGTCGAAATTTTTTGACGGAATCTGTAATTCCGTCGAAAAAATTATTACCCAGAAGATATATTCGACGGCTTCATTTCCGTTGAAAACATCATTTTCGACGGAATTTTTAACATTTTTGACAGAATTTTTCCGTCGAAAAAAAAAATATTTTCTAGTAGTGTCAATTGCTAAAAATCTTTCTCCTTGCTGTTAATTTGTTTTTTTTTAAATAGCTAAAAATAATCTAATTTTTGTTTGTTTGAATCGCTGAAAATGTGGAATCTTTACATTTTGAAATGTCGATCCCAGTTTGTTCGAGAAGGAAACGATCGCATCTATGATCCCAGTTTCTTCTTTCTCTCACTCAGTATCATCACCATCACTATCTTTGTGTGTGTGTTTTGTTTGCAGTAACAACTAAGATTGATTGAGTGTAATTTTTTTTTTCAAAAGTTTGTGTTCGCAGTTGCGGACACAGGCGCATAAGTAGTATTAACCTGCAAATCTGAAAATGATATGTGTTAATATTCTTACAAATTATTTATATTGTGTCGTGTCATAAATAGATTATTTGCTTCTTATCGTATCGGGCGACTCACATAATAAGTAACACGATTTGAAGTTGACAAATTAATCATGTCATGTGGTATTAACCCGTATAATAAATAATACACCTAAGTTGCGAGTTATTGATACTCTGCCATGCTAATTCACATAATAAACGTGCTGTATTCGAATTGTTTTAACTCAATTTGAAATTGGCATCATGTTCACGTCACGTGTATTTATATTTGTATCTGTATCATAATTTCGTGTCATATCGTATTTACTCGAGTTCCCACCCTTCCACTCAAAAGGGGTGCAAGATTAGAACAAGTCGGTTGGTGGATGCTTGATAAAGTATGTAATATGTGGCCTTTGGCACTGACGCCCGTACATTTTGAAAAAGAGTTATAACTACAAGGCCAATCGTTTTGGATAACTTTGTGTTTGTGGTTAATGGAGCAATCAACGTGCGACACGAGTTTTGGGAACTGACAAATAACAATTATTAAAGATTTTTTGGTAAACAATTATTAAAGATTTTTTTGTAAACACAATTATTAAAGATAAGTCACGGTGAAACTGGTCGGACAGGTATACAGGGGTCTATGGCTTGACTTATATCAGGTCAGATCTGACTTAGTATATTTTGTATTTTAGATCGAACTTGGGCCATAAAAAATCTGTTTAATAAAAGGCCATATGCTCACTTTCAAAAGGCCGGACCAATAAATCTACAGGCCGGGCCAATAAGCCTACAGACCGGCCTGTATTGCACTATTTATTTTAAATAAAATAAAATTGAGTAAATATGCCTTAAAGAAAAAATAAAAGATATAAATTTAATCAATTGTAATTATTTATAACTTAATTATAATCGATTATATTTTAATAGAAATCTTACTTTATTTCTTATCTCAACATGTTAGATTGTACATATGAATATATTAAAAGATTTTTGGGAAGGGTTATACTTACTACAAGCATCATGATGTGTTTGTTGGATTCATGTAGTTATTTTAATTTACATAGTATGGATTTGTTTGTTGGATCTGATGAAATATATGTTATTTAGTTTAAGCATTTTGCTTTTGAAAATAACTTAAATGCATATTGTATGAGGTTTGTTATGATTCATGATTCTGTTTGGATGTAATTATGATTTTTGGTGTAACAACAGAATTTAAGTACTTTGTAAAGTTGATTCATGGTTCTCCTTAGAAGTTAAAAATTAACAGGCTAACGGGCCAAGGCAGGCTAATATTTAGACTCATAGTAGACTTGGGCCAGGCCAAATTGAAAATTTTTAACATAGGCTTGGGCTTTTCGGGGCAAAGTTTGGCCCAGCGCAGCCAACTTTCACCCCTAGTAACGATCATGAAGCAAAAGGACGAACTCGACTCTCCAACAAAAACGGATCTTAAACGCTGAATGTTTTAGGGAAAAATGTTTATCCTTTTAAATGATATAACTTATATCCTTTCAGTCTCATAAAGAGGTGAGACTCACACCTTTATTTATTTATTATCCATCTATTTCTCTCTCTTAAAATGACACAACTTGACATCCTATAAAATGACACATACTTTACCCTTTTACATAAGACAAGAATTATATTCTATCCAATCCAGATAAAAAAGTTGAGCCAGCAATTAAAAAAGAAGATAAAAATAAAAACAAAAATTTGGTACAAAATTCAATTTATGTGTAAGAATAAAATCTTCACTTATGTAAAAAGAGAAAAATATTTTCCTTATTTTAATTTGGAGTCGGTTTACACCGACTCAAAAAAATTTATGGCTCTTTGAAAACCGACATCAGAGTTGGCGCCATTGAATAATTCAATTCATAGTCGGTTTTTACCGATGTTGAAACACAATCGACGTTGTATCTGTACAACCGCCATATTTGCTACTGTTTATATTGTAGTTATTCAAATGATTTATTAAATTTATAATATTTATAGCATCGATTTTAAATGGCCGTGAATTTATAGGTCAAGCTTTTGAAAAATAAAATTATAACTTAATTTTTAAATAAGCTTATATTTTAAACATTTACTAAATCATTGAAAGATGAAATAGGAAGAGTATAGGAAGATGAAATAAGATAAGATATTTTTGCCATTGAAACTTAGAAGTTTTTCCTTAAACATATGACATCTATTGTGGTAATGATTATTTAATGTGATCTGGACATTTCTAAGACACGGTCTTCACTCTTCACAGGTGGAGGATGGCGTGGACGACCATGCTTGGGGTTAGACCATGGGTCATTATAGTCATCATCGATATGCATATTATGGGATTCTGCAAAAGGAACACCCAAATTACACCACTCTTCTATTACCTTATTCAATTTTTTCTAGATCATATGTTACAATTTTTTTGTTTAAAAAAAAATATAACAAAAAAATAATTAAAGGAAAAAGAATACTGTTAAAAGAGTGCCTTTAGATATAATGTATATAAATACTTAATAATAAATAAAGGCATTTTGAGTGAAAGACTATGATATATTAAAACAAATATGGGATTTGAAATATGTTTAGAATGTATAAATACTAATAAAGAAAGTTATGTATAAATATATAAAAATCATGGGATTTAACTATAAATAAAAAAAAAAGATAAAATAAAAGCTCACATGTAGGTGGATGAGGTTGGTGGGGATTATGTTTAGGATTAGGACCTGTTTAAAGATGAAATTATAAAATATATAGCATATAATAAGAAACAATGTGCACTTAAAGATGGAATGAATTAACTATAAATCACCAGTTCATGATGGACCAAATATAGTAATTCAAACATACCCAAAAAAAAATACATGTATTGCCCAGAAATACTATACTAATTCAAACCTAGCACTCAGCATGCTTCTAAGACCTCAAATATTATGTGAGTTTAAACTAAACAATTTTTTGTTTCAATCAGATTATCTATTTTGTTAAGGAAGAACCAAATGAATGCATCACCTTCGATTGGGGCCATCATCAGTAATGTTTATCTGGGTTGTTATGTCAACATCAACCTGAAAGATATTACAAAATATAAACAAGATTGTGTGCTAACATCAAAGCTTCCTCAATACATTCTATACTCCTCTGCCTCGAGTATGGCTTAATAGGAGAAAAGAGTCAATGTTCCTTGATACCAATTAGTAGTCAAAGTAAAAAAGTATAAAACATATTTTTTTGTTACCGGATAAACCTCTTGCTATTATAGTTATTACCCTTTTCTTGGCACCTTAATTAAAAAGCCGGTTAGACATAATTTTGGGGAAGACCATTTAAAATTTTGTTTTCTAAAGCCTTTGATAGACGGTTTAAAATTGATTGATATTAGTTAAACAAATAGGGATAATGCAATTATCGATACTAAATAGTATAGATATGAATTTAAATACAAATTAAAGGACTACCAGAACACACCTGCAACTCTCTAATCAAGTTTTTCCATTTTCTACCACTGGCCTCCTGTTACCCTTTTGCCTTGCAAACCTCATTTCCATAAAAAATTTCTCTCACTTTTGCATCCAAGCCCATTCTCTGTAAGTGGTACTGAGCTCTCTTTTAAACATAGTATAGCTTTGAACTTTACAAATAAAAGAAGGGAAAATCTCACTTCATATTACTTATCCCAGGTCTCCAACCCATCTCCGTTTAAGCATGGCGGACGGTATGCCTTAGAACGGAATGGAGAAAAATTATAAGTATGGTGGAGGGTTAGACCCGTTGTTATTTCCTATGTTCCATATGGTCCCTTTTTAGTCTTTTTCTCCCTCTTCTTTTTTCCCTTTCTTTTTTACTTATATATATATATATTATTACGATTTTATTTATTTATTTATTTATTTATTTTCAACATTTTTGTATCTTTCATTTGAGTTCATCTACCACCGACCCCAATTAATTTGGGATAAAGGTGTTGTTGATGATATTACTTATCCCAAGTCTCCAACCATCTCCGCTTAACACTATCTTTTCTATGGTTATGGTAGATGACAGACATGATGAAAAAAATATGCATTAAAATTGCCACAAAGTAGACATCTAACATCTTGGGTTTACATCACATATTCACATTCATATATATATATATATATATATATATATATATATATATATATATATATTGGGATTTGGTTTTCTCATGTTGCATGAGAATTCAATTCTCATGTTGTGACTCAACTAGTGGTGGGCCCCACATTTATTAAAAAAGTAAAAAGCTTTGCACGCAAATCGAAGAGTTACTAACACGAGAGTTGAATTCTCATGTAACATGAGAAAATGTTTTCCCTAATCACAAAACTTATCTGCATGTTACCAGAAAGAATGGAAAGTTAATGTTTTACAACTGAAACTGAAAAGCATATACATTCATCACCTGCTCTTTTGGAGGTAAAAGTCCAAATGCAGCTGCCATTGCTAACCAGGAACTTGATTCCAAAACCACCAGTTTAAAAACTCTAATTAGCTGAGAACTGCATGTTTGTATCTAACCAAATCATGTTCCAATGAAACAGAAAGGGAGAAACTTACAGAGGATACTCAAATTCATCAAGTTTACTTCCTAAGTTTCTTTTATATCAACATTTCATGTGAATTAATTTGGTTTTTCACAACAATCTCTCCTCCATAATAGCCATACTCGAAGATGGAAAGGATATTCATAAAATGTGGATTACCTTTCAATTTATGGTTAACCAAATGGCTTCCCGGTAATGATATTTGCTTCTCCTTCTAGATACTTCTAATTAATAAGAGTTAAGGATCTCCTTCTTTCTTGTGAAGACCTATGGCTAGGAGTAGAGAAGGGGGATAACCTTGCATATGAGGTTTTTAGGAGGTGGTTGTAAATACCCTAAGAAGTCAGCTTGCTTCGGACATGAGGAGGGGAGACTATCCTAGAGCATTGCAGGATTAGATTATAGGGAAGTCTTATGTGTACAAAAAAAATAGAGAATTGATGGAGATGGTCATAGGGTAAATGACTCGGCTAATGAGAAAGAAAACTACAGAATGTGAAAATGGGAGAGTGAGCTTCGGTTGAGAGCATATTGGGGAAAGAGTGCAGGCCGAGAATCAACAAGGGGATGCATGGTGTCATCACGAGGGTGTAGGTCAGTAGGTGGCGTCCATGTAGGGTATGTGAGAAGGAATTTGTTTGATATGTGCACGATATGCATTGGGTGAGTTGGAAATAGATTGCCACATGTATCATATGGAATGGCTGACATGTCATTTTCTACACACTAAAAATCCCAAAAAGAAAATGTACATTACTTTGACTATGTAATTACTAATAGATGTAGACCCCAAACTCAAGATTCTAGAGTAAAAGATTACATTACTTTGACTTCAAGGCATATGCACAAGCAAAACACATAAGAAAGTGGTCTTTATTTATGCATCTCGGAGGAAGATTTTCATCTATACTTACGATTCCTTATCCCGATTATATGCCACACATGACATATTTATAATGCAAATTAAAAAAAAAGTCATGTATGAAATCGGGTTGCTGTCCATAATCCCTTATCCATCGGCAGAAGTAGCAAGTGAAACATATAGTTTGATGAAATTGCAGAGGGTGTGAATTTTAAAAATTCCAAGTAGAGGATTAAACACATTCACAACATATCAGCTCTAAGAAAGAATTAATAAAGAATGATCTTGCCATTTTATCAAATAGTTTGCGAGCATAGCAAGCAAATTTCCATACCCAATTATAAAGGACCCTCAACTCATCCCTCTAGACATGCACCAATCAAGTAATCTAATATTTCAAACATTTAATCCAACAGATGATGAACAAGATAAAAAATCGTCAAAGCAATCTCAAAACATGCTAAGGATCCTTAAATTCCAAGAAGGTAGAACAAGTTTAACGACCCTTAACATTCAAAAATCGAAGAGGATTTTCACTGAAGAAGCAAAGGCACGAATTACCCATACAAAATCAACCAATTGAAACCTTTATGAATTAAAATTATGATGAAACGCTTGTGTCTTCATTCTTCAGTTTTCTCTCCCAAATAAAACCCATATTCAAGCCCAAGAAACTAATAGACAAACAACAATGGTGGAAAAAGTAAGCATTTCTTCAACTTTGATAATAATAACACGTATAGGATTTTGAAAACTAAACTTACCGAAAAAATCTAAAATTCCCTGAAAGAAATAAATTATCAACTGGAAATCCAGCAGTGGAAAGAACAAAGAAAAATCAAACGAAAAAAGTAAAAGTCTCAAATCCCTATGATTTTTAGGAAAAATCAAATTAAAACGTGCAATATATGAAATGTAAATGAATCTAAACGTAGTTAAACACCAGAAGAAGTGAATCTTGGTAGGTGATTTCAGCTTCCTTGACTTTATGTGCAATCGCCTGAAAGAATAAAATGGAAAATTGAGAAGCCATCGCATAGAGAGTAAGAAGAGGAAGAATGAGGAATAGAAGTAAAGTGAAAAGAAGCACAAATCACAATGATACAATTTCTATCCAGAAAAATGTGATTGAGAGTGAGATACATACGAAGGTCTCATGCAAATGCAAATAAGAAAATAGAAAGAAAGAAAATGAGAGGAGGAGTAATGCAAAAAAGATTTTGAAGTTCGCGGCTTTTCTTCTAACCACCTTCGAGAAACCGCCATTAAGTAGGTCCAATAAGTAGGTCCAACTCAACTAACAAAAAAAATATCAAAATAAAAACAAAAAATGATCCAATCTATGATTTAATAGATAAGATTAATGTTGATAGCAATCAATATCTCGCAACGGAGCTAAAAATTTGTTGTGATCACATCAAGTATACCGATCGTGCAAGTAATAAAAGTGGTAAAGTAGGATTATCGTTCCAACGAGGCTTGATGTATCAAGTACTAACTTTTCTACGCGATCAGTTGGATAAACCGTATGGGCTTTTGAGAATATGATTTGAATTATAAAATTTAAATTAAAACAACCTAACAACTATCAAGATCAAGAATCAAGAAATAAGAATGCAAATGGTTTGAAATCAAATGTACAAAACATAGTTAGAGTGCTGATTTTCCCAATGTCTTCCTAATGAATCTACCTTTTTATATAACTAACATTGAATTCATGTTGTTGACAATTCTTTCAGGATAGATTAAACCTCGCTCCTTGTGTGATTCAATTATTTACCCTATTCAAAATCTTAATCCTTGGTGATCTCTCCTAGGGCAAACATTAAGAACAAAAGTTAAAGGTAATAGATTTCACAAGTTTATCCCTAGATCAAACAAAACCCATCAATTAACCAATCGAAATCCTACATGAACATCCCTATTGTCATACAAGATTCATGTGTTCATCTATGAGTGATTAGTTCATAAACAAAACTAGAAATGGAAAGTAGATTAATTGCATAACATAAAACTAAATATCAAATTACATGAAAGGAATAAATATCACTAGAAATCCATTGTTTCTAGCTAACCCTAACTACAAAATAACCTAGCCTAACATAGTCAAGAAAACTAAGAAAACGGATGAAAAACTAATAAAAAAATATAAGAGAATGAAGTAATCGGTCTCCACGGCGAAGCCTTGACCGTTCCTCCACCTTATCCTCTCACAATGATGCTTGTCTTCCTCCCAAATCATCCGAGAATGATTCAGAAGCCCTAGCTTATGCCTTTTAAAACAAGAAGTTTTAGCGAGATGTTCTAAGAAAATGTGTTTAACTCGCTGGTTTGCTCGCTATAGCGAGCAACTCTAATAGCAAAAATATAATTTCATGTTTTGAGTATAACTTGAGCTATACTAGTCTAATTGATATGATCTTTGTCTCATTGAAAAGATAAAAGGGAGATCTACAACTTCTATAAAGAACACAAGATCCAAATCCATCATATTCGATACGATTTTTTTTCCGAAAGACAGCTTTAAGAAGATTTTCACTAAATGGTTGCTCCTCATTTATCTCTTTGGGTCTGTTTGGTGTGACGTATAAGGCCTGATAGTATAAGCTTATACTATACGTTATGACATTTTCAGTTGTTTGGTGTGACCATCGTATAGTATAAGCTTATACAGTAGAATCCCTTAATACATCAAAACGATGTATAACTTAATCCGGCCTAAGGGGAGGAGGGATTAAGCCTGATAAGAGGTTACTGTATTAATATCGTTGACCAGTGCAGTTCTCAAAAACTAATATATTATTTTAATATTAATATATTAAAATAAAAAACAATTTTTCAATATATTAAATTTTAAAATATTGAATATTTTTGTTTTTGTAAAAATTAATTTATTTTTTGGAAACACTGATCAATATATTTTTATAAAAATTAATATTATTTGAAGAATTATATAAATTCTTTAGTAAAAGATTTTTTATTAAAAGTATTTATTTTTATTCTATATAGTATTATATCGTTCATTACCAAATACTAGATGATATTATCTTATACAATATATTATTTTATACAATACCATGCCAAACGCTGGATAGTATTAAAATTCAAGCAGGTCTTATACAATCAGGCCTTATACTATCAGGTCTTATACTGTCAGGCCTTATCCTATACTATGTACCAAACATGCCCTTTCGGTCCTTCTAACTTAACCATTGCTCCAATACTTCAATTCAACTCAATTGTCCTACAAAACAAACAAAATTTATTCACATAAGTCAATATTTTAAACTCATTTTTTAGCCAATTAATTCAAAGTTTTCATACTTTTGACTAGATATAATAGTGCTTTTAGTCCTAAAAAATATGAAAAACTATGAGTTTATCAGAATTTCCATATACAAACTCTGGCTCCATTTCCAATATGCCAGAAGCTACCCTATTGAGAATGACCTATCTTGCAAACCAGAGACTTCTGCATGTAAGCTAAGTCAATTTCCAAATGCAACCTCAAGAAAATTCATTCTGGGAAAAAGTTTGGCTGGTAGTTATCATCAATAAGACAATTTTAGATGATAAGTTCATAACGATATTGTCATACTCATAAAGACCTTTTAACAAATGCTTGGTTCTTTTTATTTCCCACTTTGGGCTCCTATCAATTGAATTCTTTATATCAAACGTACGACTAGCTTCAGTAGGGAGGGTATACAATTTATGTAATTGAACAAAGACAGTTGGAGGAAAGACATAATAATGAACTATAAAATTAACATATAAACAACTTATATAATAAACGAGTTAAATCCAAAACGTCATGGTCAAAATCTGGATCCATTCCTTCTGACTTTATATAATTCAACTTTCACGGGCTTTAACACTTTACAGTTTTCATCATCATAATTTAATTTAAATTATTTGTTTCTTAGTGCATGGTTTTCTACTTTTCTTCCTATTTTTCCTGATCTTGTCGCTTGACTTTGATACTCATACTATAAAACCCGTACTGTTATATGGTAAGTGGGTTGCTATTTTGTTGTTTTGAGAGAGAAATGCTAACAAACTTTCAGACCCATATATACTTCAATTGGAACATTCCCGTGAAAGTAGAGATTCAGATTGCTAAGGGGAAAAATAATTTAGGAGACATCCAGTTCTTTGACATAACATCTGGGGTGTTTGGTATGGGTATTTTAGTTAGAATGATAGGAAATTGGGGTGGGAAAAATTTATTTATCATGTTTGGTATGAGAAAAATGATGAAAATCCCAGCAAATTTTTTCGCCCATCATTCCCCTTTTCAACTACAAACTGCTAAAAAGGTTTTCCCTCAGGGCGTTTGGTATGGGAAATTTTTTTAGAATAGTAGGAAAATGTAATAGATAGAGAAATGATTGGAAAGATGGATAAAGTGAAATAGATAGAAAAATGTAAAAAAAAGTTGTTTGGTAGGGAAAAATTTTACTGGGAAAATTATGTAGCTTTATGAAATCAACAGTGCATTAAAAGTGAGATAACCGGTTTTCCGAAAATCCCACCTTCAAATTGGGTTTTTGAATATGGATATTTTTTTAAATATACCCTGGATAGATGGGTTTTTGGAGAAATAGGATATTTCTAAAAGAACTAAACGATATATGACCTCCCAACCAAACAAATTCCCAAATACGATATATGTGACCAAAACTCAAATATGATGAGCAACTGACTTACACAATATTCAAATATGATGGGTATTTTGGTAATTTTATTTCACTTTTCCATCAATATTTTATCATCAACCAAACATAGTATCACTAAAATTAACCCAACTTTCCTAAAAAAAAATGGGGAAGGATATTGTGACAAAAATTAACCCAACTTTCCCAAAAAACGGTTAAATTACCAAATTTAATACTTTATATTTAACGTATGGTTATGATTTCTCATATTTAATGCTTTCACAACCGTACCAAACTCCAAATAACCACTTATTTTCAACAATTGTTTTTACCGTAAATTTTTTTTTTATCTGGTACCAAACTCCAAATAACCACTTATTTAATACCACAAATCAATCATCATCAAAAGCTATCATTGCAAAGTTGTATGAATGTGACCCTTATTGATTCACATTTAATAGATCCTTTATTTTGGGGGGTTGATATTATTTATAAATATCATTCCAACCAACTTTATATCTATTGTGGGACCTTCATTTTGTTTATGGGTTATGGCCTCCACATTAATGACAAAAATGCTCCCTTGAGGACTTGAAGAAGCTCGCCATTCCAATGAGAGGAGAAAAAAGAGGAGGGTTGAACATAGTAATTAGCCAGCAAGTAGCAACACATACAGCAAAGAATAGGGTGTTGAACTGTTGGAAGTAATAAACTAAGTTTTTTTTTTTTTTTTTGGTAAGTTGGACAAAGAGAGATATGAGGTAGTTGCACTAGTATCACTACCTCTTTAACTCACAACCTCTTTAACTCACATTTATGTAGGTGCTCTATACTGACTCCAAGGACCAACAAAACATTCATTTCATGGGGAAACTCCATTCCCTTTGTAAAGAGGAGTGAAAAGGGGAAAAAAAATAAAAAATAAATTAAGCATCTTATTCTTGAACAAAATATTTATAAACGATCAGAAACTTATATTAGGATTTAGGATAAATATATCTAGTCTCTTCTCTAGCCATCTTTGGGTGCGGTTTTCTGGAACTTTGTTGACAAAACTCATTCCAAGGAAGTTTCCGTAGCTTATATATATATATATATATATATATATATATATATATATATATATATATATATATAGCCCGCAGCAAAAAAAAAAAACTCTGACACGCAAAACTCTATAACATTCAAAGTAACTCTTATAAAACCCTATATATATATATATATATATATATATATATATATATATATATATCTCACTCTGACCTTGAGACCATGAACATTGTTTTGTCCATATTTGACACCAAAAAAACAAGAAAAACTATATGTTTATTAATTTAGAAAGCGCGGTCCTGTGAAGCACCCTATAAAAATGAGGCATGGAAGAAAGTGATGATCTCCCCTATACACAAGGATGTTTGTAGGCTCATTGATCAACTGAATGGGGGCCAATAATGTATTTTCCTTAGAAAGAGTGCCTCATTTATGAAATATGTATCGGTAGGACCCATAGGGTAGCCTCATATAATATGTTATGCCAATAAATATTCATTTGGTTAAGAGTTGCAGTGTCCTGAACCTTGAGAAAGCGTGTTGGTGCATTGAGACAGGCATGCAGTTTGAGAAAAATTGGTGCATTTAAGTCAAAAACAGATGGGACTTCTAGGAATAATCAATCAAAGGAGTCCTATTCCCACCCAATAATTAATGCCAAAACAGTCTCACACACCGTTCCTCCCAATACATACATACACCTTTAACCCTTCACGATTAGAAAATTATGGTGCTTGTTATGCTGATCAAATGGTCAGGATTCTTCTATAATTTTGAATGTTCGGCTATTACATATTTACCTGTATAATAGTTAAAGTTTCGTTATATTTTCCTTGGGACGTTTGGTACAGGAGAAATTTTTAGATGTCTGTGAATCTCAATTTTTAAAAATATGATTTTTACATTCAGTTTACGATAATATCTGAAAATTTAAAATTTAAAAAAATTCAATTTCCTTATAATCCGGGAAAAAAATTAGTTTTTATATTTGATAAAAAAATTAAAAAAGTTATGTATTTAATATCTTAAATAAACAAAATTTGAATTTTTTAATTGATAATTAAGAGAGTTTAAAATTACTTATATGGTTATGTAGTTATATACACCACTAATAGGATTGTTAAGATGTGCAAGTGAATGATGCCAAGTAATTATGATGTTAGGCCTATTCTTTTTTACCCTTTTGGGTGCAGAAGGCAAGGCATTATTAGACAAATGCAATGTCAGTGATCTGGCCTATTTCCTAATCATGATATTACGTATATAATATAACTACGTTCCTAAAATGAATGAAGACGAATATGGAAGATTCTTCTAAAAAAATAAAAATCAAGTAAATGAATAAACGTAGAAGATGGAAACAAGCTGATTAATTAGGTTTAAGTATGATCGATCTTCAATGTCTTTCCCTATGTTTAGGACTTTTAAGTGGAAACAAACTGATTAATTTTCCGCACAAAACTGATTACTCAGTCTCTGAATCAACGGTGTTACAGTGTTCAACAGGAAGCTATGACTGAAAAATTAGCGTACATTGTACTTATTAGCTATAGCTGTGCATTGATCAGAGATTCAGTCATTCATAGTCATAATAGCATATTGCGTGGCTATGAAATAATAACTCACCCACAATGCCAGAAGAAGAAGAAGAGTAGATGAATAAATTAAGACTTGCCAATTAATTCACACACTGTGATTTTCTGTTTTGAACAGAAGAGAAGGGGGAAAAAAAAAACATTACATCAAAAGAAACGAGAGCATGAACACTAGCCTCATCATTAAACATGCATCCTCAATACTGAAAAGGCTAAAGCTATGCTCTCATTCTTCTCAAATCCAAAATGTAAGATAAAAGAAATTATAGAAGAAAAAGGAGCACATAACATAGGGATATTACATTAATATTCACCTTAATTTAACTACCATGCATTAAACACTGGCATACAAAAAAAGTAAAACCTCCTACCATGGATGAAAATATTTGACCACTAGTTGTGAAGAGGATTTGGACCGGTGTGAATTTTTCTTTTGTCATCCCCATAATAAGGGGTGTGTTCTCGATGATCACCATTTGTTCCCACAAACCGAGCTTGAGTAGAACTTGAATGAAACAATGTCCTCATTGAATGGTTGTTACTGCTTCTGCTTCTGCTTTCACTGTTAACGGTGAAAAACAAGCTTATAAGAGCAAAAACTAAGATGACCCACAAGAAGAAAATTGAAGCTCTAGCCCAAGAAACCCTTCTTTCTCTTGTCCTTTCTTTTCCTCCAAAACCTATCATTGCAGTTGTTGATGTAGATGTTGTCACTCAGAGGGAAGTGTGAGAAGCTTCAGAGTAACCAAAAGGCCACCATGAAAGTGCACAAAAAGAGATATATCTCTTTGGTTCTAACGGGGCACAGTGTGTAAAAGCAGAAAGTGGGTTTAGGATAATTCAAAGAGGGAAAAACAGGTTGAAGGAGAGAAGAAAACCTAAAAGTTTGGGTTATTTCCTTGTCTTATGGGTCTAATCACATGATCTTGACCCTTGATTCCTGGAAGCTTCTTACAGTTTTTAAATGTAATTTGTCAGTCCTTTTTCTTTGGACTTTGCGCCTACCGCTAGAAACGGGTTACTTCATATTAGGTTTATTTTAGGGTCTTTTATTTCATATTGTAAGAGAAGTTTTGCTCTTATTATACACACAAGATGTGATAGGCTATATCATTCATCAAAATAAAAAAAAAAATAAAAAAAAATATTTATTGAACACAATTTCATGTCTCACTAGGTAGCGTAAAGAATTCTCCTACAAATATAAGAAATTCTTTCCCCTTTATTTTATGGGTTTTGCTTCTCTCGTATAGTAGGAAAGAAATTATCTTATGTTATGAAACAAATAAAGTGTAGCTCACCAATTTAAAAAAGAAAAAGAAAAAAGATATGCACATATTTTAAGAGAGTAATATAAGAGATGAATATCATGTAATATGAGAATATAATATTCCTTATTTTAATGGAATCTTATTTGTTTTGTAATTAAACAGAAGATATATGGAAAATACAAATATCATATTGTAGGAGATCCGTTTATATCATAAACATAAACATAAAGTACGTGGACCTATTCTTTAAAAAAAATTAAATATTGACACAATTTTTGATGCATGAGTAAAGGGTATATTATTTCATTTAACATAAGAAAAACATATCCCGAGTATATATATATATCTGTAGGGGAATGATCCGTTTATAAATTTTTTTTACAAATTTTCGTAAATTATACTATGTACTTCCGGGAGAAAATAGTGTAACCTAGTGTTCTCACAGGAGAACATAGTATAGTTTGTAAACAAAAAGTTTGTAAATATAATGCTACTCATATCTATAATGACATTCTTTTCAAAACTTGATTTTGCTTTTTATTAAAAAAAAAAAACTTGGTATGTCTTTAAATTTTATTTAAAGACCTAATTTATAATAAAATTTTAAAATAAAATAATAGGTTTATGTCTAAATATGTAAATAAAATGACAAGTAATAATAGTAGTAATAATAATAATCATATATTATGTTAATATTATTTAAGTAAGTGGAACGACTTGTTAAGTTTAGAAAGCCTTTTTAGTGTTTAGCAACATAGAAATATAACCTTTTTAATAAAATTGTTGAAAAATATCTTAACGTTACTTTTGTACTACTAATTAAACGCACCAATCTTAAAAGCGAGTCACGTCTAGGTTTTGAGAAGCCATCACTATTTACTTCTTTTACTCATACAGTCTTTCCATTTATAGGGTGATTGGCCGGCTGCTTTGGTTTTTACTTTTGATTTTGGCCTCTGATCTTTGTTTTTGTTTTTTATATATATGCTTTATGAATATATTTCGTTTCTTCATTGTTTGTTTTTGCTTGGTAAGGGTGTGGCACTGTCAAGCTTTAATGGCCGCTGTCTCCGGAACATATTCAAATTTAGAGGGCATCGGTAAACAAACTCAGCGGTCGTACGTGTACCATTTTTTCTCAATAGAGATTAACTGTGATGCATACAATATTTGGGATGGGTTATACAATTACAATATATGTTATATGTTGATTTCATTATAAAATTTTAAAACTTATTAAATATATTCATTAGGCAATGAAAAATTTAACATTTATCATACTAAAACAATAGCCAAACGATACATTTAATTAGGTGTAACATGTTTTAATTTTTTTTTTTCTCTTGCTTTTAGCATTTTCAATATATTTATATCTTCTGCTTATTTGATTGTATTTGTATCAATGGATTGACCGAATTGACCCTTTATTTTGTATTCCCGTAATTAGGGATGTAAATGGGCTGGGCCGGGCTGGGCTTTGGCCTTCATGGCCCAAGCAAACGTAAAAAAAATTCAGCCCATCTGGCTTACTGGCCTATCAAAGGCTTTGTTTGTAGGTCAAGCCCGGCCCATTTATAAAAATAAGAAAGTCCGACATGGCCTACGCGCCTTGTAGGCCTACCACTGTAAATAATAAGCAAAAAAAAAATTGTATAGAGCAAAGAAAGTTCTATTCATGCATTCACTAGTACTTGTCATATGAAAAAAATGACAAACAAAAAAGAGTCAACTCAACATAATACCCCAGCTCTAGAATGTATATCCTACAAACATCTCAAAAAGCAAAGGATGAGATCAAACACACCACAAGTCCACAACCCAGTATTTGTTTTCCACATACATGCAGTGATAAAATCTCCAAATTTAAAGGGAAAGAAAACATGAAAACGAAACAGTGTGCAGTAACTAGTAAGGAATAAAATTGCATAAAAAGTAAAAACCTTATCAATTTGTCCAAGAGAGACACCGATCTGAAAGTATTGACTGTTGAGTAAGTGATTGAAGTCTTCAAGTTCTATGTACCATAAAGAAGATCACAAAAATGGAGCTTTATGAAGGGAAATGAAAAGATTAGGAGAAAGAGGAGAGAAGGAGCATACGCACTAGGGGTGGTAAACGAGCCAGGGGCCTTTCAGGGGCCTTTGGCTCGGCTCGTAAAGGCCTGAGCTCATTTAATAAAAGCTCGTGTTGGAATCAGGCTTGGACTTGTATAAAAGCTCGTTTAATAAAAAGGCCTCAGGCTCTAATTCAGAAGCTCGGCCTTAGAGCCTCCCAGGCTAACCTAGTATATAAATATTTATTTATATTTTTTATACTACTTGTAATAACTCTCTCTTTCATCAATTTATTTCACCCCATTTTATTGGTTTAACAAACTTTTTGAATGATTTTGTTCTATATTATGCTATTTGGATATATATTGAAGTTATGTATATTTATGGAATTACTAGTGTTGTTCTATATTATCCTTCATCCTCCTTCACACAAACAAACCCACAAAAATTCATTCGTTCCATTATGCACTGCTTGTTTGTGTCAATTTATTTATTTATTTATTTATTTTTGTTTGCACTTTTTTTAAAATGGGCTAAGATAATATAACCTATTATCTACCTTCTCTCACTTTAAATTTTTTTTTATTGTAGACTTTATAAATTATTGCTGCAAATTGGAAGCTAAGGTTTCTATATGGAAATTTATTTTTTGTGGAATTCTGTTATCTTATTTTTATTCTTTAACTTGCTAACAGGCTAAGACAGGCTTCACACAGGCTTTTATTTTTTGTAAATAAACCAGGCCGCAGGCCAATATTATATTCGTGACAGGTAACAGGCTAAGGCCAGTCGGACACATTTAAATACAGGCTTGGCCCGTTAAGATCAAAGCTCGGCTCGGCTCGGCCCGTTAACACCCCTAATACGCACCTTACCTAAACAAAGGAGCTCCAAGCAAAGGTGGCTGTCGGAAATTGTCGGCTACAAGCACAAGGGTTCTAAGAGAAAAGATGAAGCAGAGACCACGAGTGAGAAGGGGGCAGCGGCTCACATAATAAAATTAGGGTTGGGTGCCACATAATAAAATAAATAATATTTATTTTATTATTTTATTTTTAATAAATTACATAGGCCAGCCTTCAAGGCTTTGGGCCGGGCTTGGCAAAAGTGGCCTACGGCCTATTTATTAAAAGGGCTTTCTTATAAGCCCAAGCCCCACTCTATTTTCTTAAAAGGCCAGGCCAAGCTGGGTTTTATGTAGGCTGGGCTGGGCTGGCCCAACCCATTTACACTCCTACCCGTAATAATGAACATTAGGGGTGAAATTGGGCCAGCCTACGGGGGCCCACGGCTCGGCCTATATCATGTCTGACCTGACCTAGTATAAGTTGTATAATAGGCTGGGCTTAGGCCATAAAAAAGCTTGTTTAATAAAAAGGTCGTAGGCCCACTTTCAAAAGGTCTGGCCTATAAGCCTACAGGCCGGTCTATATTGTACTATTTATTTTAAATAAAATAAAATAGAGTAAGTATGCCTTGAAGAAAAAATAAAATATATTAATTTAATCAATTACAATTATTTATAAACTTAATTATATTCGATTATATTTTAATAGAAATCTTACGTTATTTTTTATATCGGATGAACCAACATCTTAACATGTGAGATTGTGTATATGAATATATTAAAAGATTTTTGGGAGAGGTTATACTTACTACAAGCATCATGCTTTAAATGAATTTTGTTTTTGAAAATGACTTAAATGCATATTGTATGAGTTTTGTTATGATTCATGATTCTGTTTGGACGTTGAAATTATGATTTTTGGTGTAGCAACAGAATTTGAGTACTTTGTAAAGTTGATTCATGGTTCTGCTTGGAAGTTAAAAATTAACAGGCTAACGGGCCAAGCCATGCCATTTATTTTTTATAAACGGGTCAAGCCAAGCTAACAGTTAGACTCATACTAGGCTTGGGTCAGGCCAAATTGAAATTTTTTAACGTATGCTTGGGCTTTTCGGGGCAAAGCTTGGTCCAACCCAGCCCACTTTCACCCCTAATAACCATCGTTACTTAGTGTGTACATATATAATAATATCTATTAGTCATTAAAATGAAATTTTTATTTTATATATTATTGTCAATATAAAGTGTTTTGAACTCATTCTATGGGCTCATATCTTAACAACATAACAACAAGTGATAGATGTAAGCAATAAAGGATAAACTACTTATCTTATCCCTCAACAAACACAATCCTATCAGCAATATTGTTAAAATTGAGATTTTAAGTAAAATTGGAAGGGAACTAAAAAATCGTAAAACATAAAATCGTAATGTAAAAAAATCGTAAAAAATCCTAGAAACGTAAAAGCGTTTGAAATATTGGTAAAATCGTTTTGGTGAAAATAAATCGTAAAATCGTAGTGACAAATCGAGATTTTAACAACTATGCCTATCAGGACTCTATACTTTCAGGTAACTCCTATAAATAAAGGGTTATAATTCTCAGGTACACACATTGAATTCCCTGATCTCTTTCCTATCATTGTGCACACACCTCATGTCTTCGGCTATATGCCAATAGTATTATTATGCACAGTGATTCGTTACCCCTTGTGGTATCTTTTCCACAGTCTCCCGCGAGTAGGAGTGCTAAACAAACCAGGGGCCTTTCAAGGGCCTTTGGCTCGACTCATGAAGGTCTGAGCTTACATGTCTAAAATTGTTTGTTGGAACCAGGCTTGGAATTGTATAAAAGCTCGTTTAATAAAAAGGCCTCAGTCTCCAATTGAAAAGCTCGGTCTTAGAGCCTCTCAGGCTGGTCTAGTATATTAATTTATATTTATATTTTATATTTTTTATACTGCTTGTAATACTCTTCGCTCTCTTCTCAATCCATTTCGCCCCATTTTATTGGTTAAATAGACTTTTTGAATGATTTTGTTCTAAATTATGTTGTTTGGATATACATTAAATTTATGAATATTCATGGAATTACTAGTGATGTTGATTGTATATCCTAATTGGATAAAGTTTTGCTGTCTTATTTGTTTTAAATAGGAAAACAGGCCAAACCAGGCTTTTATTTTTTGTAAATAAAATAGGCCATAGGCCGATAATCATATTCATAACAGGTAACAGGCTTGGTCAGGCTGACACATTTAAACACAGGCTTGGCTTTTGAAGACCAAAGCTCGGCTCAGCCCGTTAACACCCTACCCGCGAGCATACCGATCAATGATACAAATACCAACCTCAACCTCTCATGTTGGACATACCGATCCTCCGGGATTGAACATTGGCGCTGTTTGTAGGAATCGATAAATGTTGACTCCCACCGAATCATGGTGAGCGTTGGTAGCCACCAAATTAACCGAGGCGAATAACTCTTGTCCCAACAGACCCACTGCGTGGAAGAGTCATTTTTAGGATGAAGGAGCAAGCTCAACCGCACATTTCGCAGGATAAGCTCTATAACTTCTGAACATACATTTCGTGGGAGGACGTTGACCAGTCCATCACTCCTCCTACGGCTACAATTGAATTCTAGACCGGTTCTTTCCAGAACATTAACCTTAACCCTATGATTTCAGTTTACTATCAGACGAGAGCAACGCACCACAGCGTTGACACCAGTGACTAGCTGGCCCAAGCTCAAGCCGTAATTAGTTTAATATATAACTGCCAAAAACAACCAGATTTGGCAGATGCCAACCCCTCTATTCGCGCCTTGGCTACCGTCATAAGGTCCAATCAAGCTACCACTACGACACAATCTTAAATTGAGCTAAAGAACGCCTTTGATTCTCTCAAGTCCTAGGAATATGAAGACTTCAATTCCACTAAATCACGGTTAATTGGGCATGCTGAGAAGTTTAACGAAAACTCCTACAAGAGTTGTCTTCGAAATTCTTGAATTAGCAGCACAAAATAAACTATTTTGGGTCTCCTACATAGAAGGAAGACCAGACCGAACAGGATTGCAATTGTCCAATAAGCTTGCCAAGTCTGATATTCATGTGACACTTCAAATAGACTATGCAATTGCATACACCATCGATGAGTAGGCCATCCCGAACCAAATTTGTTAGCTGGTCTAATTTAGCCCAAACGTGTATATGGAGTTGTGAAAGTGGGAGCATAGTCAACATAATGGGGATATATCAAATACTATCTTGTTCACATTTACGAGGAGAGGATATTATTGTGCTTAAACTTTATAGAAAGCACAACATTTAGTGAGTCGAATCAAATATTTTTGCTTTAATGATTGGAAAAATTCATACAAAAATTGCTATCTCCAGGATTGAGCCTCATGCATATGCAGGATGCAAAAATATAAAGGCCAAAAAGATCACAAGAATGCGAAAGGAGCATGAAAGGCCAGAAGGCCAACACCAATTCAAACCAAACAAGGCAGCGCAAAAGCACGATTAAGGTGTTCTACATAGATATCAGCTATTCTAGAACAAGACCTCTACCAAGAAAGCTAGAACATGGGAAGCAGTAGCAAATAGGTTACACGACACCAAGGTCGGAAGAGGAATTTAGACCTCACCGCGCTGATAAGAAATCGCTCGCAAAAGAAAGACATACAAGGCGACCTAAGAACACCCAGCAAACTGCAATTCAGAATCACCCCAGACTTGGCCGAGGTGTACGAAAAATATCATATGTTTGACCACGCAACTATGTAGGAT
Source organism: Gastrolobium villosum (assembly GCA_032173675.1). NCBI lineage: Eukaryota > Viridiplantae > Streptophyta > Magnoliopsida > Fabales > Fabaceae > Gastrolobium > Gastrolobium villosum. The sequence goes on from JAVKPL010002434.1 coordinate 166,608, forward strand.
ATATGCATGTCTCAGAATGAGAAGACCCGGACATGGCCGAGATGTGCTAAGAACATTATAGCCCGACATCCCGAATACTCAGACTGTCAGGCCAGGGGAGCATATGTGGGAATACACCGTCAAAATGAAACGAGAAAGAGAAACAATCTTCGTAAGGAGAGATCCAGCGAACCAAGTTCAAAACTCGGGCTAAGGGAAAAAGCCCAGAAAGTCATGAAAAAGGATAAATAACTTCAGCCAAACACAACCCCGACATCCTAATCCCGGGAATCCGGCCATATCATAAATGCTATAAAGCATAAAGAACAAAAGCAACGAAATTCGGGCAAGGCGGTCTAAGGAAAAATAAGTCAACCCCACGCGGGACCTCAACCAAAAAGGTTGAAAGAGTAATATTGGAGCAGCATCTTCAGTACTTAAGTCATGAGAACCGACACAACAATTCAACGACCGAATTAAAATTCGAATCAGGAAGCACAAAAAGAAATTCGCTCAATATGAGTCAGGAAGTACCCAAAGAATGGAATCCAACACGAACTAGGACATAACTGGATCCCTGCAGTGAAGCTCGATAAGTTTGATCTGGAACAAAGTCGGAGGCAATAACTACAATCGTCGGCCCAATTAAGTCGGCCAAGAAGGGTTCAACCCAGAAGAAAATCATTGGAAGAAGAAGACAGTTCTTCAACACAGAGACAATAAGCTATTACACCCTAGCAGCCCGGTCACCCAAACTACCAGGCTGGGAGAAACTATTCTGGACCCATTCCATGGGCTTATATCCTAACATCGTAATAGAATGTGATAGATTTAAGAGATAAACGATAAACTATTTATTCTATCTGTCAACAGACATAATCCTATTAAGACTTTATACTTGCAGGTAACCCCTTATGTAAATAAAGCCATAAAGGGTTAAACCTCTCAGGTATACACAATGAGTTCATTGCTCTCTTGTTTATCATTGTGCATACACCCCACACCTTCAGCTATATGCCAATATTATTATTATGCATAGTGATGTGTTACCCCTTGCAGTGTCTCTTCCATAAACTCTCGCAAGCGTACCGATCCAAGATACAAATACCAACCTTATGTTGGACATACAGATCCTCCAGGATCGGACAAAAGTATTTACATTATTATCTAATAGTGTATTATTATATCATTTAATAAATACCAACTTTGGAATGGATTTAAAGCCTTAATATTGGATTTACCCTGAATTTCGGATTTAGTTCATTGGGAACCTATGGGATTACTATGGGGGTAATATATCTCTCTCTCTATATATATATATATATATATATATATATATATATATATATATATATATCTATATATATATATATATACATATATAGGGCATGATTCTTTGGCACCAGTATCAAACTTTAAAATTCGACATCAAATCCTAATCTTTGATTTCTGCCAATCAACGGCTATCATTTATTGGGAATCAAAGTTATTAATTAATTATTAATTTCCAATAAATGATAGTCGTTGATTGACGAAAATCAACAGTAAGGATTTTGTGTCAATTTTTAAAGTTTGACACCGATGTCAAAGGATCTTATCCCAATAATATATATATATATATATATATATATATATATATATATATATATATAATGTATTAAATTTGTTCAAATAATCATTCTACAATCGGTTGTGATGCTGTTTTTGTGTATCCTTCGTTAACAATTGAAGGTTGTAGGAATTTTTTTAATATGATCTGAGACTACAATCCTATTTGATGGTCCTTTACCAAAAAAGAAATTATTTTCTTTTATTTATACCCCTATTTTTTCTTCTAAATCCACTCTCTATCATTTTTTCTTCCTATTTTTAGAAAGGGAGCTTGGGAGCACAAGCTCCCGGTCTGCAAAAAAACAAGCTCATGTAGTAGAAGGTGTGGGGGTAGTACCTCTGCATAGTAGTGGGCTAGTGGCTCACTTATAAATATTCCAATGTTCAAATTAATCAGTATATGAACTGGGGTGGAGTGTAGAAATATCAAGATACATACCTAAAATATGGCCTACCAAAGACAATTATTTACAAGGATTCCAATATTGTGGGACCATGGATAATGAAATAAATGGTGGCATAGAATATCGACATAAAATTTAATAATACAAGTTTAGTATATACTGTTAGAATGTTTCCATTGAATAAGCTTTATTAATTAATTATGTTTTAGTATTTTGAAATATCTGGATTAATAATATTTTAATTAGGTAAATTTTTTAATTAAATCCATTGTGATCTTATTGTGTTTTTGGGCTGATGGCATCTGAGTAGATTAGACCTAGCTTGGTTGCAGTTTATGCTTTAATTGCAAGCGCGAGCTTGTTTTCCATGACGAATGAATCCAATGAACACAGATTCTTCTGATTATGGATTTTTGGCTAGGTCTCATCTCTAGCCCATTTAGCATGGGGTTTGATCACAAAGGCTACCTAGAACAATAAGCAATAAAGAGGAATACCCTAACACCAAGTTTCCTCATTCCCTCTAATTCCGTGATGGCCTAACAAAATACGTACATTTACATTTTTGATTCTATTATTATTTGGGTATTTTAAAATTATATACATGATTTTAAAATTTTTAATTTATTATTTGGTATTAGAGCCTTGTATATAATAATAGAATCTGTGTTGTTGATTGAAATCAAGAAATTAAAAAAAAAATTCTCCTAAGGTCGAATATTGTTTCTGTTATTTAATATATAACCCATAAACTATATTGGTGAAGGTAAAAATTAAACAAGTGACACACAAAAAAAAGATATATATATATATATATATATATATATATATATATAGGTAGGATCATTTGACACCAGTGTCAAATTCAAATTTGACACCTAATCTAAGAGCCGTTAGATCAAAAAAGATTAACGACTCTAATTTGTAAGCATGTGACACCATTGATCTTTTATGATCTAACGGTCCTTAGATGAGATGTCAAATTTCAAATTTGACACCGTTGTCAAAGGATCTTGCCTCATATATATATATATATATATATATATATATATATATATATATATATATATAGAATTGACTCATTTTTATATTTATTATTAGTTTTTTTGTCAATCATTTTGGGTTCAAGCCAACACTGTATTTTGTTTTGACTTATTTCAACTGTCTATTATTGGATTAGTAGTTGATTTGGACTGATTTCTTCGTGAGCCCAAATCCAACCCATTGGCAAGTGATATAGAGATATTGTTTTGAGACGGTGAGGGGGCTGTTTTGAATTTTTGGGAATTTTATAAAACGAGAGATGTGTAATATGTTTCTTTAAAGTGGAATTGAATCAAATCATAAGAGGATAATTTATAATTTATGCAATTATGCTTTTTATTCGTTTCATTGGAGTACCTCCCTGTTTACACTAATTTTTTGGCCGGTGAAAGAATCAAAGCAACAGTAATACTAATTTGGACCACAAATGCATAGGCTTTTAGGCTCGTTAAACCGACCAACCCGATCCAGAATTCGATGGGCTATGTCTCTGGCCGATCCGATTGGATAGTCTAACTGTTTTTCAATCAGATTGCGATGACTGCTAATTTACGGTGGGATGTTAGTATCATGATTTTTTATTTTTATTTTAGAGCAATACTTGTAACCATTCCACCAAGAAAACCACAACAATTTAACAGGGAAAAAAAATACAGAGAGAGAGATACACAATAATTTTTGGAAGTGAGGCCCAAAAGTACTGATCTAGTCAAATACAAAAAAATCAACGTAATCATCAGTTTATTAATTTGAACAAATTGAATTGATTATGAGTTAGATTTTCATCGTCCTATTCTATTATTAAATAATTAAATATTATAAAAAAAGTTTGTATATATAGCATGTTTGTACATTAACTGAGAATGTGAATAGGTTAGATTTTGATTAAATAGGTCAAGTTAGTATAAAAAACTTTACATTTGATCTGACCTGTTAGCTTATGTATACCTCGATTACAAGTCTGATCTGACCTATATTTAAAAAATTAATATTTTGACTTAGGCATGTTAGGCTATTTAAATCTATTAAACATTCAATAATTAAAAAAAAAATTTATTATTCAAAATTACTAAAATAATTAATTTGTTTATTTTATTTAAAATATATAATATAATATAGGCTGATCTATACTCTTATAGACCCGACATGTATAAAAACGTTTATGATTTATTTTCTAAATAGATTTTTTTAAGAGTCTAAGTCTATTCTATTTGACTATTGGTAATAAACCAAACTTAACCTGATATAGGTTGGGCCGTAGGTCCATGTAAATAAACCTAATACGTTTACACCTGTCACGTTTCAAGCCTAATAAACTGAAATAACATCTTAACTAAGAGTTTAATCTCTTGAGTTGAAATGGTTTTTTACAAACCAAGAGATGGATCTCGAATAATGCTTTAAAACTTAATATATGCTCAGCTCAATATCGTAGCTCACCACCTTGACCAAGTAACTTGTTCATTAACTCATTTGTTCCCCGCCCAGTTCTCCAACTCAATTCCGCAGCCACTCAACAAGTCCTACTCCGTGATAACATGGCGCGATATCTCGATTCAGTCCATTTCTCTTTTTTATTTTATTTTTTGTTAAACCATTAATAAATTCTTAATCAAGCACCGACAATTATATCATCTCTTAACTAAGTACTTAAGTTAAGGGAGTGTATCGGATCATGATTTTAAAAGATTATTTTGAGATAAAAAATCTTATAGATTTTAAGATACTATCTAGAATTATAGTAATTTCAAAGACTTTTTTTAAAAGATTTTTTTTACAATCAATATTTTATAAATTATATTTTAATAGAATTTATAAAATTTGAAAGAACAATATAAACTTATAAGATTTTAAAAAATCATATGAGTTTTTAACAAACATTCACAATTACAATAGACAATAAAAAATAACAAAGAAATGCAATGGTATTAATAAAGAAAATAAAACATAATATAATTTTCTAAATCACTAATTTCATGTAACTTGATGTCCTACTAAGCAGCAACTCTCCATATATCTATACTAGCCCTCCACTTATTAACATCTTCATGTTTCTGCTTTTGAGTTTGACCAATGGATTGAAAATTATCTTATTCATTTAGTATGAGAGATATGCATATATGATTATAAGACCCGCAAATTTTTATATTTATTAAAATAATTCAAAATTTGCATGTAGAACCTTGGGTTTTTGTTCTACAGGATAAGAGTTTTATAATCATGTATCATATGAATATTTTCAATGAGTATTCTAAGAAAATTTTGAATATGAATTTCTTGGTTTTATTATATGAAAGTTTATAAATTACAAATATGGTCTGACGTATATTTAGAAAACAAAAGCCTTGGCCTATGTCTTTTAGTCTGTTTAAATCTATTAAACATTCAATAATTAAAATAATATTATTTTATTATTAAAATAATAAATTTATTAGTTTAATTTATAATAAATAATATGATATAGGCCAGCATGTAGATTTATGGGTTCGATATGTAAAAAAAATGCCTACAGCCTACTTCTTACGTATATTTTTTTAAAAGCGACCTTCTCTATTTGACCATATGTAATCAGCCAAACCTAGTCTGATATAGGCTAGGTCGTAGGCCCTTGTAGGCCGGTCTAGCCCATTTACACCCTTAGTATTATATTAAAATTTTGTTGAGTTGTTGTTTCTGGGTTGTTTTGTAATGAAAATCACTCAAAAATCTATTGCTTTTGAGTTTTGATGAAGCTCCCACGGCGGAACCTAGTTTCAAGCGAGTCGATCCCCCAAAGGAAGAAGAAAACCCTGCAATAGAGAAATCTCAAGAAATCCTAGGGGTCAGGGTGAGATTGTGAGAGAGACATTCTATTTATACTTCTCACTAAAAAGTCTCACGAAATCCACACCAATAAATAATCCACTAAAATCGTCAGATTTTTAAATACCAAAAGATTATTTATTTTTTCTTTGTTGAAGATCCTGATTGAATACCAGCGGATTTGGACGGACTCTAAAATAATCTCTTAAAATCATAATCGAATACACATTACTTTTTTTCAATCCTTTAAAATCCTAATTGAATATCAACATAATTTTTTGTCCAAAAATAATTCTTTAAAATCTCAATCCAATACACCCCCATAAGTTATTATTTGACATGTTTAAAAATATATATATATGTAAAATCATTTCTTCGACTGCTAGACGTCTAGCAATAAATCTTACACCGTTGATTGGTTATTATTCCCTGTATTTTATGGTTGCACCCAACTTTGTATGGTTGTAATTCCCCGTAGAGCCATATATATATATGTACATATATATCTGTACATATATATATATATATATATATATATGTACATATATACATATATATATGTATATATATATAGATATATATATGTACATATATATATATAGATATATATGTACATATATATATATATATAGATATATATATGTACATATATATATCTATGTACATATATATATATCTATATATATATATATATATATATATATATATATATATATATATATATGGCAGGATATTCTTACACCGGTGTAAGAGTTAGAAGTCTTACACTCAATCTTGATCATTGATCCACTTGTATCCAATGGCTCACATTACTAAAAAATTAGAGCCCTTAGATATAAGTGGGATCAATGGTCAAGATTGAGAGTGTAACTTACACTGGTGTAAAATGATCCTGACCTATATATATATATATATATATATATATATATATATATATATATATATATATATATGAGGTATGATCCTTTAACACCAGTGTCACACCTCATCTGAGAGTCATTAGATCAAAAAAGATTAATGGCTCTGATTTGTAAACATGTGACACCATTAATCTTTTTTTATCTAATGGCTCTCAGATGAGGTGTCAAATCTCAAATTTGACACTAGTGTCAAAGGATCATACCTCTCTCTATATATATATAATACTTTCTTATCGGTGTCAAACAAGAAAGATTGATACCAAATCTTAACTATTAATTTTCATGAATCTAATGGTTATAATTATTGGGTCACACATATTAATTACATAATTATTTTCAATATGTATGTGTGTGTCTATATATATATATATATATATATATATATATATATATATATATATATATAGGGCTTATCATTTCTCAAGCTGCCGGAGATAACTTTATCTACTGCTATTAAATCAAAACCGTACAAAGATGGATCAATGGTGATAAAGGAAGAGAGAGAAAAAGAGAATCATAACCATTCAAAGGTGAATCAATAAATATAAGGAAATAAATAATCAAAACGACGTGGTTTTGGGGTGGCCGGAGATAAATTTATCTCAAGCAGCTTTAGAAATATTTTTCCCATATGTATGTGAATATATATATATACATATATATATATATATATATATATGTGTGTGTGTATATATTAGGGGTGTTCATCAATCAATCCAAACTGATTCAAACCGCGGTGACCGAACCGAAAAACCGATAACCGAATAAACTGTAAATCGAAAACCGAAAAAATTTCACAAATTGTAATTGGATAGAACCGGTTTTCGAATTGGTTGATGAAAACCATTCCAATATATTAATTCCCCTCTACTCACTTGAGCCTTTTTCCAATCATAGCCCAAAAATTTCTAAACCCAAGACTCATTAACCCATCAACTAAACCCAAGAAAAAACTTATCTCTTCAATAAAATTTCATCTGTGTAGAGCTTCATATCTCGTTGTCCCAAAAATAATTATATTATCGTTCAATGATGCTTTTGTATTTCATTTTTGTTTTACAAAGTCAATATATACAAAAGATGTTATTTGCACAATAATTATGAAACAAATTTTAGGATTTTCAAAAAACCGAAAACTGATCCAGTCCAAATCGAAAATTTTTGGATTGGATCGGATCAGATATGAAAAAAATCGAAACTGAATGGATGATTACATGATCAAACCGAAGGGATTGGATCAAATGATTTATGCTTCCGAAACCGATCCAATCCAGACCGCGAACACCCCTAGTATGTATATATATATATATAGCTTTAATATTTCTACAGTAAATACATATAAGTTATCTTCATTCACTCCCAAAATGACGTCATTTTAAGCTCAATGCAGATAACTTATCTGATTTTATTGCAAAAAGATGAACCATATATATATATATATATTTTTATTTATTACATATCAATATTTAAATAGAAACTTCTAATCAAGAGTATTCATGGACAGTTCGGATACATGTTGAAACCAGCAAGTGCCTTAACTACTAGGAAAGTCTAATCAATGATAGAAAATATTTCGTTGCGAATAGTGATGTAATTTTCGATGAAAATTCAATTCCAAAAGAGTAGAGACGGAATTTATCGACGAAAAACAAATTCAATCAAAAATTTCTGATAGAAACTTAATTTCGTCAAAAAATTTTACGGAAACATTTTCGACATAATTCTTATTTATGTCAAAATTGTTGACAATTTTTTTTTTCCATCAAATCTTTCGACGGAATTGTTTTTCATCAAAAATAGTAAGATAAAAACAGAATATGTGTGGAACCCCATTAGCCTGAATAATTTAATATTTTTGAAGAAAAAAAATTCGGTCAAAATTCTCAGCTGGATTTTTTTTGTCAAAATTTGCACCAGAATAAAAAATGTGCTGAAAATTTCGAATAAAAACACAATCCACGTGAAACATCAATAGTCAATGTAACGCTTGAATAATTTAATATTTTCGACAGAAATTTTGCGTCAAACTTTGCGGCGAAATTTTTTTCGTCAAAAATTTCGAATAAAAACACAATCATCATGAAACCTCATTAGCCAATGGAAACACTTCAATAATTTAATATTCACAATGAAAAAAATTATGTTAAACATATTGAATGAAAAAACATTTCGAATGAAATCTCATTAGCCAATGAGAATGCTTGAATAATTGTATATTTTTGACGGAATTTCTATCATTTGTAAAAGAAAAATTCCTTAGAAAATATGTCTATTTCTAGTAGTGTTTGGCATTGACTGGTTTTCAAAAATGGTTGACTTCCAATTTATGGAACTATGGAAATAATAGAGAATTATGTAAATAACAGCTTAGCTGACGTTAGGTGGTTTTTTTTTTTTTTTTTTTTCAGAAATTGATGTTTGGCACAAGCAAGAAAAATAAAATAAAAAATTTGGCTCTGACTGTTCATTCATGAACCAAGTCAATAACCTATGTGTAAGTTAAATATTAAAAATTATATAGTGCAAACCGTTGTATCCTTGTAATTAGTAGGTAGTAGTTTCTGGACCGTTCGATTTCATCAAGGACCCAAAAAAATTAAAAAAGACTTTTGTCAGCCTGAAGCTTAATCGTATGGTCTCGGATCGAAGCACAATTTGTTTTGAGACAAATCAACAAACCGCCCCAAACTATGATGACTAGCAATTCCATAACTTCTGGTGACAAGACACTATAAGCTTAGAGAGCCATTTATCAAACGATCCTTCATCAATGTACATTGTCGATTGAGCAAATGATAAGGGCTTGATCAACATTTCTTTATGGTCAACTTGGTTTGATAAACTTGTCCAACAAGAAATTTCAAGTTTGTTCGTGTCACCATTGTTCATTTTGACGAGTTACAAGAGAATACCCCTTTTAACAATCTTTAACAGTTTAACTTCGGCAATTTGCGGTGATTTCTTTTTCTTTCTTTTTAGTAGATTGAAGGGCCGACTTGACTCAGCGGTAAGTTTATTTGTCGTGGTGTGTCAGGTCGTGGGTTCGAATCAGTCTCTCTGCAAAAAGCAGGAAACTCTCTGCCTAGAGTATTCCCTTCCTTAGACACTCACGAAGTGGATATTTGAATTGGGTCGGCACTTTTTTCTTTTTAGTAGATTGTGATGATTTCTTTACCTGACACGCAGTGACTCCCTTTAAATTTCCCAGTCATAATTATTAATTCCACGTCCCAAAACGTTGTGCTCTTTTTCTTTTGTGGCTAAAATTGACTATTGTCTCTTTTTTTACCGTAATGTGAAACTGGTCACAATAAATGTAGAGAATTCGGTATTTTTAGAGTTTTAATTATGAGCGTGAGCAAATATTACCATAAAAATATATGCTTCTTGTACATTGCTTATATCTCACATCTCACACTAAAAATAGGTGGTAGAATCAAAAGCGTTGGTGTGAGAAAAATGGAATAGAATCAACAATAATTAGATAATAAAAACTGAACAAATATAACATTATTCATACTACAATGTGAAAGTATTGTTGTCTAAAAAAATTAGTGTATTAACCCTTTTTTATTTAATGTACTAATCTTAACTTTCCAGCACCATTAATTCTGCTAGCTATAATAACGGCCAAAATATACGTTGAAATGTATACGCGTCACACATTCACACTTGGTAAGCCTGCTTTCAACCGCAGAACAACATATGAAATAATCAACTGGTAGTTTCCAACGAGAGCACGAAAATTATTTACACTTTTGATAAATTTTAGTGAGTCCCTATATAGATAATAACTAGGACGTCATTAACTTATGTCTTTTAATAGCATACTTAAATTCTGCGTTGTTCTCCTTGGGATAGAGATATCTAGTCCAATAGGTTGGTATGTTACTCTTGGATTAAATGCCATCTCCAACATATCTATGGAAGAGACACCCTTGAGTCAAGCAGATCAATATGCACAAATACTATTAACGGCGTTAGCCAATGGGGTGTGTCGTGTATGTGCGCACAGTGATAGCATAACTGTAAGAGAGAGAGAGCGTACATACCTTTAGAGTTTACCTTGTATTTATAGAGGTTACTGTGGGTAGTATGATGTGGGCATTTGGTGCCAATGATGAAAGCCCAAGCTTGTTTGCTATGCTGTCGTATTATGATTAGTATCCTTGATGGATACTATTCGTAATTATAACTGATTCAGATATTGGATTGCTCATTATTGGGCCTGTTACGTAATGGGCCCACAGGTCCATAACATGCGTAATCTTGTCAAACAATTATCCAACATTTGTGTAGTCAATGGGGAAGATGAAATGCATATTAATATATATATGTTTTATAAGAGTTATATGTTGTAGAAAAAGTGATTGTGTCATGTTATATAGATTCATTTACGCGTTGAAGTTTTTTTTTTTGCTGTGGGCCCCACAAAATGTTGTGTATGTAGGAAATTTTACCATATCATGTTAAAGGACAAACGAAAACCCCTAATATATATATATATATATATATATATATATATATATGGAAATCCTTTTCTTATTTCTTATGTTGCAGGAAAAAAATCATCTCATATAAAAAATTATAACTATGTACTATGGATAGTATATAGTTATAATATTAAAGCTATTTAATTTTTTCTCTCTTCAGACATTGTTGGCTCACATAGTGGAGAGAGAGAAAAATAATTTTATCATTATAACTATGTATTACCCGTAAGTAATTATTATTTTTTTGCTTGAAATAAATTTTTTCTAGCAAAATCAAAAAAATGAAACCCGTATATAATAGTCTGAGAGAAATGATATACTTATCACCAAAAAAATCTACAACTAACTTAATCACCGTTGAATGATATGCTACAGTTACAAAAAGTTGAAAAACTAATTAAAACTTGTACGTTCTTTCTTCATCATCATATTGAGTTATTGGCCTCCAAATATGAGGTCATATCCTATATCCTATACGCAAGTCAACAGCTTTATCTTGCATGTTTTCGTTTGTCTAAAAGTTGTTGTCCAAACATAAGTTCATATCATATTCCGATAAAAAAAATAAATTAAAAATAACACCTTCAATTCAAGTGTAAGACTATTCAATACATTTTTAAGCATAAATAACTGAATAACTCTTTTTTTTTTTGTATACCAATAACTGAATAACTCTAACAAAGAAAATAATGCAACGATATTATTGACGTTGTAAGAGATGGTCGGGGGACATGGAAACACCTATCTAATATTCATTCAATAGTTAATCAGTTTTCAAACTTGAGACACAATGTAGACAACAGTTTGTGTTTGAGGTTGGCTATGGTATGAGTTAGGGGCAGTTATATAGCTAGTATTTACTTCTATAGGGTACAAACCTAGTATCTATTCAACAAGTGAAATATGCAGCCATGTCTTAATTCTATGATAAAGTTTTTTCTTTGCATTCAATAAGCATGCATGCACTAGTACCTTTTCAATGTGCTCTACACGCAAACTTAATTTTATGGGGGCTGCAACTTGACAAAAAAATACTCGTGATAATGTGATTGATATACAAAGAAAAATCTGACTTTTTTTTTTTACACTGTGTTGTCTTTGTATATTCTTATGTAAAATGTAAAACTATAGAGTATCATTTTATTTTATTTTTTGTACATAGAGTATCATTTTAGATATATCTTAAAGGGTTTTATATTTCTCATTTAATATGGGAATTCAAACTTTCCTACACATTCTTTGATTTCCGTGCTGGCATGGGTCCTACATCTAATTTTTTCTAACACATGGGTCCCACATGTTTTTTATCTCTACAACATGAGATTTCAATTCTCATTTAACATGAGAAATATAAAACTCTATCTTAAATAGTGTGCATATAGTGCATTTAGGTAACCATGCTATATTTATTTATCATCTGGCTATATATGTATTGTCAGTTCATATATTTTTATACTTTTCGGTGTCCTGATAAAACAAAAAACAGGAGCTCTAAAAGTCATTATAAAAATTAAAAAGCATTCCTGTAAATACAAAATAAATAAATAAATAAATAAATAAAAATTCCTGCAAAGTCACTACTTGAGTTCAACTTTAAGCAATTCATTGCCAGTCAATATGTAATTTTACTATAAATTTTCGTTAAGGTTGATGATGTTAATTTTTTGACCTTGCATTGCGTTGAGCCTTTATCTAAACTAAATAAATTTTTGTGTAAAAAAATAATTATTGCCTAAGATCAAAGGCTGCATATATGATATTATATTAGATTACTAAAATTGTGATCTCAATTTTTAAGATCGTAGATTACTAAAACCATGAAAGAGTTGCTATGGATTGATTTAATATGCAGCTGCTCTCAAGAAAACTGTATTTTAGGAGGCTTCCAAACAATGGCGAGCCAGAGAATTTTTTCAGGAGTGGCAAAATTACAATGTATATTCTTTTGTCTTTACAACTATCTATATAACTAAGAAAGTAGAAATAGTGTTCAGAAAAAAAAAAAAAATCTATGTATTTTGAAGGTAGGTATCACGAATTACATGACCAAAAAAAAAATTATGCTCAAATATAAAGACTCATATAAATTTGAAGTGGACGATCACCCTCCCCTCATTATTCTCATTTTATGTTATCCAATACATGATTTCTTATCCTATGGGGGGAACTGTGTTATGATTCAATAGGATAGGATACAAATATTGAATACCCGATATATCCCAACGCTACCCAATATATCCCAACGCTACCCAATATATTTGTATTTATTGCATTATATTTTGTTTTTTCTTTCTCCTTTCTCCTTCTACATAATCTTATCAGATAGTTAATCATGTGCTCATCAAAAACATGACATGATATAGGGCCCCATATCATATCCTACCCTTATCCTATCTTGTCCATCAAACGAGCCCTTAAATGACACATCTTATGTCATTTCACTCTCACAAAGAAGTAGGTCCCACACTTTTTTTGTCCACTCTCTCCCCCATGATCTATCTCTTTCTCTCACTTAAAATGACACAGCTTTACATCCTTTAAAATGACACACACTTTACCCCTAAATATATTGTCTAAAATTAGTAAAATAAGCATATTTTTTAAACCATTTGATATCCTCAAAATTTTAATTTTTCTCTAGCTTCTCAATTGTAAACTTAATGCAAGAAATTCTAATGCAAAGATTCTTTAGATTAGAAAAACAGCAAGCATGAAACCAGCTAGAAAAGTCATAAAAATGGTATGATCAATTCAAAGGACTTCAAAAAATAAGCCTTCCTTGAATATTTTGCCTTCAGTGACTTCCATGATCTCTTGCTTTATAATTATACGTTTCTCCAAACATGCCTTCAATTAGAGCTATGTTAGCTCAATTTATTCAACTTTAGGGAAAGGAAATATTTGGAATGAATTGGAAGAAATGAGCAAATATTTTATCAATGGAAATGTATATCGTGGCCAATTAGATTTATTTTAAATGTTTTCTTCACCTATTTAAGGGGAACCTTTGTAAAAGCACTACATGTTTGATCACAATGTGGTTGGAATTGTTTATAGTTTAGCAAGTTTTAGATAATTCTTTTTTTCCAATTATAGGTGTTAAAGTTGTGATTGTCCAAAAGTGTAGTGTGCATAAACAGTGTCAACTGTCAAGAACAAGACAAAGCAAAGTGGCACCCACAAGAAGAATAAATTTTTGGTATTACTGCTGTACCAAAGATTTAGTACATTCCATCAACAAAAATATTACATGTCAGCTAATTTTATCTTATTTTCTGACAAATTATTTCTCTCTCCTCTGATGTGTAATGCTCTCATTGATGAGATACACTGAATCTTGGTACAACAATAGTACCAAAGATTTATTCCCATACGAAACAGGTTTTCATTTGTGTACTTGTAATTAAGTTGTGTGTCTCAAATAGTGAGATGGAGAGATCTTGAATCTCATGAGAAAAACTTTTTTGAATGAGGAAAAAGGAAGAGTGAGAGAAAAATTAACCGTGTGAGTGTGTTTGTGTAGCAGGAAAGAGGAGACATGGGGAAGAAGCAACTTTAATAACATGATATTATCATCATCATTATCATGCTGTACGTGCCCTTTTTCAGAAACACCTTCACTCTCCACATCTCTCAGAATTCCACACTTTCCATTTTCCACTTCTCTCTTCTTTCCATCTCTCTCCTTCTCATGTATTTGAATATATACTTGGTTTCTGTGTTATTACTAATTGTATGTTATACATATTGGTCAACTCTTTTTGTTGCTTGCTGCTTCATCTAAAGCTTTTACTACAACGTTCTTTCTTCCTATAAATACAGTGTTCTTTGTGCTCCTTTCCTCAACTTCATCTCCATTATTCCCTCACTATCTTTCTCCCACAAAAACAGTGTTCCCTCCCTATGTGCAATATTTAAACAAAGATCTTTTAGTTATAGAAAGTGATTTGATTCTAATTAACCTCAAAACATGTCTGATTCAATTAGTAACTTTCACTTTACCACTCAAAATTCCACCCATGCAGCACCAAAAATCACTACAAACTCCTCAATAGCCCAACCTTATTGTATTTGCACATATTGTAACCATCTCCTCACCTTCAATCACCATGTTGGTAAGCCAAATTTTCTTAAATATCTAATATTATAGGCTTTCTTTTATTAATGTAAATAACATTCATATGATCATTTTTCTTCTATTTATATATAGGTCTGCTAAGAAATTAATCTGATCAGATTGTGAAGCATGAACTAAACAATTATCTTAACTATTTTTCTTTATGTCTTATTCTAAAGCTAATGTAGCAGAGCAAGGGACAAATAACACAGGGTCCCAACAAAGTTCAAGGTGGAGTCCAACACCAGTTCAATTACTTGTTCTTGAGGAATTGTATAGGCAGGGAACAAAGACACCATCAGCAGAACAAATCCAGCAAATAGCATCACAGTTGCGCCAGTTTGGGAAGATTGAAGGGAAGAACGTGTTCTATTGGTTCCAAAATCACAAAGCAAGAGAGCGTCAAAAACGTCGTCGCAGGGAGATGGAGGAATATGCTTCTTCCACTCAAGGTAACAAAGTTTAGTATATACGTTATGGGAAATCAGAAAAATCAAGAGGGTAACGTTTTGCCTTTGGGGCTATTCAAGTTTTTTTTTTTTGAGTAATCTCAAGTGTATCCTCCGTCCATGACCGAAGATTAATCTTCATTGAGTTTTTTTTTCGGGACTCAAACACGAGACCTCTGATTAAGGGCCATACTCTTTATCACCTGAACGGAGTTTGGTATTAAGGTTCTTTTAGTGGTCAAAAGATTCTCTATGTTACACTGATTATTACAACAAAGAGAGGGAAGTTTTATCAGATATTTTATTTTTAGTATGCAAGATTTGACGCTGAATTTTGGGGTATTTGGATTTTGGGTACAGGGTTGAAAGAGACAGGTTGTGAAGTTAAAGAGACAAAGAAATGGGCGCCCACTTCAAACTGCAGTGGACATGCAGAGGTCTGTAATTACTCTTGGATTTGTTCATGGTACAATTACAACATTTTATTCACCTTTGTTAAGCAAAGATACCCTAAAGATTATAGGACAACAATAATTGGGTTTAATTATTTGTTCAGAAGGTCAAATAAAAGGTAAATCCAAGAAGAAGAAGGGAAAAAAAACTTAATATTGAGAAAGAAGAAAGAAGTGGAAGAAAACAACAAGAGCTTTTGTATGTTGGAAAAAAGGAGAGGTTTCAAAAGCTGCTTTTTTAACTTTCTGTTGGGGCTGTTTTATGCTATTGTTCAGACTTTATTGGATTTGTGAATTGAATATGAATTATCTCAAACCATCACAACACAACACAACACACACACACACACACACACACTCTCTCTTGCTCTATCATTCTTCCCCTTCTTTTTAGTTTTAATTTTAAATTGTTTTTACTTTTCAACTTTTACTATCTGTAATTTGCAGGAATCTGTTGTACTGGATATAGCAGAAAAGGGATCTAATGGGTGGACTCAAATTGAGGAGAGAGGAATACAAGTTTTGAAGAGAAACATAGCAGAAAGGCAAACTAGGTGCCAAAATATGGAGATTTCATGCTTCCCTCCCATTACTATGGCAACTACAACTTCAGTAGTAGCAAACAGAAACACACAACTTTTTTGTAAGTTACCATCTGTAATCAACAGAGAAAGTTTCAACTATTATGATGAAGAAGATGCTGATCCTCGGACCCTTGACCTTTTTCCACTTAAGAGGGATGACCAAGAGAGGAAATCTAAGTTCTATGTTAATGCTTCTTCTATGGACACTGAAATCGCTTGCAACAAGTTTTTTGAGTTTTTTCCTTTAAGAAACTGAAGGGATCAGCTGTATTGCTATGTGATTTACAATTTTCTCTCTTGCGAGTCAGTGATCATGCATGTAGAAGTTGCAGCATTTCAATGAACCTAATGTTTTTGTCTTGTTCACTTCATTTCTTTTCTATTTAGAGGATTCCTATCCTCATCTTTAATCATAAACTCAATATACTTTGCTCTCCTTTTACGTAGATAATGATAAGCAAACAAGGGTAGTTTTTTGTGCACATCGAAGATGTTTGAAAATGTCAACGTGTAATTATTCAAGAAAACAAAAAGGCAATTAAACCTTAAGCAAGGAGGAAGTAGGAGCACCTATATTGACAAGTTTTATATACTAGGTAATTTTCTAGTTATTTAAGGGAAACGTTAAGAAACCCTTCGGTAGTCAGATTTTTGGATTAAACGATTGTTTGAAGTTTTTCTCTAAAATTCCTTTAATCAATCTAACGTTAAAGGTTCGTTAATTTATTGATAGGTTTTTAACTTTTTAATTCAATTTCATTTTTCTCCTAATTCAGGTTGAATATCATGCGAATGTAGATATTTAAACTGAATAATGCGATTGCATTTTATAAGGGAAAATTGATCGGTAGATTTAATGGTCAAATTACTCTACCCGATGAACATAAGTTGAACAGATCAAAACTATTGCGATCGCATAGTTGAGATATTGTATTCAACCAAACGCTAGGCGATAGTCTAGAGAGGGTTTCCAATTGGATTTGAGGATTCCTAATTCAATTGGGGTTAATCACGAATTGATAATTATATCTTTTTATCCAACGAATAAATAAATTAATGAATCCTGATTCCTTAGGTTGATTGCTTTTTAAATTCAAATTTTGAACTTCAAATTTTAAATACCAAATCAACAAAATCCCCGTTCTTTTTATATTTTATTTTATAAGAGCGTTTTTGATTTCAAGCAGGTTTTTGGGAGACGATCCGAGTTGCCCTATCGACAAACCCGAAGCTCGGTAATTTGCGTGGGTTCGATAGCGCACATCAGTGCCTCCCAAGTCACTCTCATACAACCTTCAACTGTATGTGATTAGATCCAGCTCAATTGGTGTTGGATTGATCAGTAACCATCAAAATCCAAACTCAAAAGAATTAGTCACACACACAAAGGATATAAGGGCACCTAACTACCAAAAAAAAAAAAAAAGATATAAGGGCATCCAGAAAAAACACAAAAAAAGTCCTTAAGGGAACGTTTGGTACAAGGTTTTTTTAAAAATTTCCGGGAAACTGAATATTTCTAAATTTTTTATTTTCGAATATTATCGTAAACTGAATGTTTCCATCACATTTCTAAAAATAGTAATTTCTGGATAAATAAAAAAATGTCATGTACCAAACGCCCCTAGATGACATTTGGGGTTGGATGTGGTCAAAAATATTCTCAAACATATCCCACTGATATCATGAGGAGAGACAAATTTCAAAATGTATCGAAATTACCGAATTTGGTTGTCCCTTTTGCTAAAAAAGAAAAAAAAATTCCTTTTTATCTATTTTTTTATATTTTTCTTTAAATTAAAAAAATAGTTTTAATAAAATCGACCATCAAGTTCGGTGAAATTTCTCTCCATGTGTATAATAGAATCTAAAAAGTAAAAACACTTAGCCAACCCAACTGGCGCATGCTAACTCCAAGACGCGGGGATAGCAGGGAATACAAAAGTTTTAGGCCTCTACAAGTTCTAAAGCAAATAAATCATTAGTGTAACAGTAAATTTGTAATTGGGTTTTATAAGGATGATATTGGAGGAAAAATGATTGTGTTATGTTATAGAGATATGTTTTACGTGCCGGAGTTTTTTTTTTTTGCTACGGGTCCCATAAAATATTGTGTGGTGGAAAATTTTTCTAATCATGTTTCATTTTAAAACAATATACGGAACTATAAAATGCAGATCGGTTTCATTTTTCTTATGTCACATAATAAAAATTTTATTTTCTACTTTCATTTCAATTTTTGTGTTCTATTTTTTTCTTTTTAAAAAATAAAGGGGATTCCACCATTTACTGTGAGAGGAAAATAGAAGAGTGACATAAGAAAAATAAAAGCCAATGTAAATACATGCATTTAACCCAAAATAGAAAGAAAGAAAAAATTAAGTTACCATGGTTGACGTTGACCACCAAGAGCAGAAGCAAAGGATCATCCTGACCACAAAAAAAAGTTGTACTCACCTGAAGGAAAATTGACAG
>JAVKPL010002435.1:0-18250 GCA_032173675.1 Gastrolobium villosum
CATCATCCTTTGTAAGAAAACTTTTTTGTAAGTAGTAGAATATAACCCTTCCTAGGCATTTTTGTATACAATAAACTATCCAACAGCATCAATGAGTCAAAACTTGTCCATCATCATACTCTTTCTAGACTTAAAATTCAAAGCGAAAAACAAACAACATTAGATAGATAAATTTACAGCTGAATAGTTAGGGTAACAACTGCTCATATCATCTGGTGCATTTAGAAAGAGCTAAGACAAAGGAACAACGGGTGATTCAGGCTCCTCAAGCAATACGCGTTGAGTAAAAAGACAAAGCATAGAAATTTAAGAGCTATAACTATAAGACACACACTCATTTCCCTGAGTGAAGTGAGTGAATGAACCCACAATTACACATAGAAATTTCCTAAAGTTAAGCTTTGAAAAATGATCACAGAACATGAATTTTTTACATGCGCTAGCAAGGAAAGTGAAAACCTCAAGAAGAACATGCAACGGAAAATTTGCACACAACATTGATCTTCCCCACCCAAAACCTGGAATCGACCCCAAACCACATTGAAAAAAATTAAAAAAAAAACACACACACACAGACAGACAACATATTTCATAGTAAAAAAAGAAAAATAAAAAAAGTTTGGACCTTGGAAAAAGCATAGGAAGAATACCTCAGAGAGAGAACAATATACTGAGGAAGCGTCACCAGCAAAACGATTTCAGGAGACCAACAACAGTGGAGAGAAATAACAAAAATCAGAAAAACACTGCGGTGAAGTATGGATTGTCTTGGGATAATTTCTAAGAGAGAGAGAGCATCATCTATAAGAGACCACACGTCTATAAAACTTAAGTACTTTCGCACGTTCTCTTGATCTACATCGAAGACTATTTATAAGCTATAAAATTGACCAAAATAACTTCAGATATAACACCCTCATTACTTTATAACTGATATAACTGACTCATTACTTTATAACTGACATAACTGATTCATTAATATTTTAATTGACGTAACTGACTCATTAATAAAAAAACGGACATTTAAAATTTATCCCAACAATCAACGGTTAGAATTTATTCGGAATTACACTTATTAATTAATCATTAATTGCCAATAAATGATAACCGTTGATTGGCGGAAATCAACGATTAGGATTTGATGTCAAATTTCAAAGTTTGACACCGGTATCAATGGATCCTATATATATGGGTAAAGTGTGTGTCATTTTAAAGGAGGTAAAATTATGTCATTTTAAGAGAGAGATAGATAAAAGAGGAGAGAGAGTTGACAAAAAAAATATGTGGGTCCCACCTCTTTGTGAGAGTGAAAGGATATAAGTTGTGTCATTTAAAAGGATAAATACTTTTCCCTATATATATTTCATAACTCATAATCTTACATCAATCATATACCAAATCAAATCAATGATATTTGAGATTAAATATATCAGTAATTAATTAGGCCATATAACTTGGGATAGGATATTTTTACAATCAAATAATGTTACTACCAATGTTACGACCACATCTTAACCCTTGATTTCCGCCGATCAACGGTTATCATTTATTGCGAATTAGTAATTATTTAATAAGTTTGATTTGAAAAATGATAACCGTTGATTGGCGGAAATCAACGGTTAAGATGTGGCCGTAACATTGGTAGTAATATTATTTGGTTGTCACAATATCCTATCCTGTAACGCCCTCCCTTGTATGCATCCAAGAGAGTCGTTTGCTAAGCGGAATTAGAGTCGTTAACGTCACATGAGCTAACAAAGCAGTATACAAATCCGTATAAAAATTTCATCACTTAAATTCTTTTCACAAAGGTTTTCCAAAATAGCCATGGTTCATAAAAGTTCAAGCTAACAAAATTATGATAAAGACTACAGTCATCCAAAAGTACCAAAACATTAATCATTACAGTTATCCATTTAAACAAACAGCAACACTGATAATCCACGCATCAGCAATCAACAGCAAAATATTACTCCTTCAAATGCTCTTGCGTCCTCCTGCCATTTTGGAAAAATAGCAGCCCCGAAGGGGTGAGAATAATCCCAGTAGTGTGGCAATAAAACCAATAATATAACAATATTAACTAGGCACAAAATCATAAACAGTCACTTCAACATATCCTTGTTCCTTTTCCTTTTTTTCATATTCATATATTGCGTATATAACGCCTTTCCTTTGCGCTTTTAGCACCGTCGTGCGCGCACTTCACAGTGGAATCAAATTTACCCTTGGCACCTGAGCTCCATGTGGATTCCAACTGTGGGCCTATGCGGACTGATGCCAAGTGTCCCATACCCCGGTACCTTGGGGATGCCTATATGATGCTTGCTCATACACATGGTCCTGTACATAACTATTCTAAAACAAGGCCTATATGATTTTGATACATGCATGTCATGCTATGCTTTCACACACACAAAGCGTAAAAATGCGGTATGATGTAAGGTGCATGCATATATACCTTTCATATGCGTTATGCTGCCACATAACGTCTTTACCTCATAATCATATAGCCCTCAGGCACATTTTAGGCAGTTTCCTTTCATCATAATGGAAAATAATATTTTTACGGCATATGGAGCATCATGTTACAATTCTATACCAGTAGTCAATAGTCACATTAGGCATCATCGCCTGACACTTACCTTTGCTTGCCTTAAATATTACCAAACCGCAGCGAAGTATCTTACTTCTTAAGCGCACCTAAATCAATTACAACTAATCATTTACAGTGGCTATTTACAGCAGAAACAGAGAGCATACAGCAGTGTCTTACAGTGGAAAACAGTGATCATACAGCAGTGTTTACAGCAGCAAAACAGTGAGCATACAGCAGCAAAACAGTGAGCATACAGCAGTGTTTACAGCAGCAAAACAGTGAGCATACAGCAGTGTTTACAGCAGCAAAACAGTGAACATACAGCAGTGTTTACAGCAGCAAAACAGTGAGCGTACAGCAGTGTTTACAGCAGCAAAACAGTGAGCGTACAGCAGTGTTTACAGCAGCAAAACAGTGACGTTTTAAATAGAAACAGTGACGTTTTTAAAACAGAAACAGTGGCGTTTTTAAAACAGAAACAGTGGCACTTTGAACTTCCAAAACAGTGGCATAAGTCTTGGTTTTTGGGCATTGAAACAGTGGCATCTTATGGATTAAAACAGTGGCATTTTGCATACTAAAACAGTGGCATTTTAAAAACAGTGGCATATGATGACTAAAACAGTGGCATATTATGCATAAAAACAGTGGCATATGATGACTAAAACAGTGGCCTTTTATGCATAAAAACAGTGGCATTTTAAGCATGGAAACAGTGGCATTTGATGAGTAAAACAGTAGCATTTCATGCATAAAAACAGTGGCTTAAGGAGCACTAAACAGTGACATATATGTGCAGAAACAGTGGCATATAATGTGCAGAAACAGTGGCATGTAATGTGCAGAAACAGTGGCATATATGTGCAGGAACAGTGGCATGTAATGTGCAGAAACAGTGGCATATAATGTGCAGAAACAGTGGCATATATGTGCAGAAACAGTGGCATATAATGTGCAGAAACAGTGGCATATATGTGCAGAAACAGTGGCATTTTAATGTGCAGAAACAGTGGCATATATGTGCAGAAACAGTGGCATATATGTGCAGAAACAGTGGCATTTTAATGTGCAGAAACAGTGGCATATATGTGCAGAAACAGTGGCATTTTAATGTGATTTTGAGGAACCGAAACAGTGGCATTTCATCTTCAAAACAGTGGCACATCAAACCGAAACAGTGGCACATTTCTTCTTCAAAACAGTGGCATATCCATACAAGAAATAGTGGCATAAGCTTAAACATAACCATAAGATTTTTATGCATACAAATCATCATGAAATGACTCCATACTTATACTTTAATCATGCTCAACCAAGGATCCAAAGCAACACATATACAAGGAGACATTCAAGCACACTTACATGGCTACACAAAGAAAGAGTTCTAAGTTCAAGGCCTACCTCTTGTAGCACACACTTCACCACACCCTTACTAGCTCTCCTTCACAACAAGTCCTCTCTTCCTAGAATGTCCTATGCGCAACAAAGATGAGGATGGACAAACTTGGGCAGCTTCAAGGTTGAGGACAAGGCTGGACAGTGAGGGAATGTGAGGAGGAAACTTACTCTTGCTTGGAGGTCTAGAGTCACGGTTGAGGTGAGGGAAGGAGGAAGTTGGCTAGGCAAAGTCTTCTTGCTCCAAGGAGGCTTGTTGGTGCGGCTAGAGAGAGTGAGGAGGAGGAGGAGAGTTGGCTGCACTTGCACATGAAGCCAGCCCCTTCCTCATGCGCAAATTTAAAGGGAAAAGGGAGGAGGAGTTGCTATGATTAACCATCATGCAAAATTCTGATTACTTGAAGGGATGGGGCTGCATACAAGGGCTGAATCAAGCAAGGGTTTGCTTCTAATTTACTCTATTCACATGCAAGGGGGTGAGGGAGATATGTTCAGCTTTGAGGGCTGTCCTAAGTCAGAGAAATTTCTGCACAATTGACCATGATTTGCGCACCTAGAGGAGTGGAAAGGAAGTGTCATGAGCACATGCAAGAGCTTTGCTAAGTCAACAAGTAAAACAACTATGTGGCAGCCCAAAAATCTGCATTTAAGCAGCCTTGGTGCGCAATGATGAGGGGGAAAGAGGTGCATCAAGAGTGCAGTTTTGTGACAGCCCAAATTCAGATTTTGGAGCTGCACAAAATGATGAAAATGCAGCCAAAAATCCTCTTATGATGCATGTGAAAACAAGGCAGGTTTGGCTCATGATGGGCTGCAAAAGCTTGCCAAAAATCTGCACAAAACAGTGTCATGATGGAAGTGCAAGAGGGTTCTCCAAGTCAACAAGTTAGGCAGTTTGTGTCATAAAAAAAATCTGCACCAAGACCCCTCCCATGTGCGCCTAAATGGGGAAATATGCAGCCTAAAATCATGCTCAAAGGTCCATGTGTCTTCCAAGCAAAGAGGTTTAAATCAAGTTATGCATAATCCAGGTGAGGTGGCGGTTTAACAAGGCAAAATGGCAGATTTCATGGTCCTTAATCACACTCTCTTGTGCGCATGAAAGGGTGGGAATTATCCTTGCCATGTGAGAGTTACTTGATACACAAGACACCTTAGTTGGACAAGGCTTAGGGGGAATAAGGGTGGACACAACCTTGGGCTGAATAAGCTTGATCCAAGAGCCATCCTTGGGCCATTGGCCACACACACAAAAGGATCCAATCACAAATCCAATAGTAACAAGTCCACACACACACTAGCCCACATCCAAACACTAATGCCTTCTAACACACACTCACATTACTCATAAGATTAAATTCACATGTCTACATATGTATCTTCCTATGATTTAATTTAATTAGTTACCTAAGTCTTATCCAAGGGATAAAGGTCATACAATTCACAAGCCATTACACATAAACCATACATCCGAATTCTACACATGTACATATAGCATATAGTACTTATGTATTTTACTAATTATGCGGGATGTTACACTCTCCCCACCAAATAGGAATTTTGTCCGCAAAATAAACTTACTTAAGAGCTAAACAGTTCTGGATAGCGTTTCTGAACGTCGTCCTCGCGCTCCCAAGTGGCTTCAGCTGCCGATCTGTTGTTCCACAATACTTTCACCAACGGAATCTCTTTAGAACGGAGTCGCTTGACGGATCTTTCAAGAATTTGGAATGGTTGCACTTGATACGTCAGATTTTCCTTGAGTTCCACTTCTTCCGGCTGTAACACGTGAGATGGATCAGAGAGATACCTCCGTAGCTGCGATACATGAAATACATTGTGAATTCCTGACAGATTGGGTGGTAAAGCCAACCGGTATGCAGACTCTCCAATCCGGTCCAAAATCAGATACGGTCCTAAGTACCGTGGACTTAACTTCTTAACTCCCATTCTCCTTCCGAGTCCCGATGTAGGAGTGATTCTTAAGAACACATGGTCTCCGACTTCGAAAGATAGAGGCTTATGCCGCTTGTCGTAATAACTCTTCTGTCTGGCCTGAGCCCTCTGCATATTCTCCCGAATCTTCTTTACTTGCTCGGATGTTTCTTGAATTAGATCAGGTCCTAACATACTTTGCTCACCCACTTCAGTCCAACACAAAGGGGATCTGCACTTTCTCCCATACAAAGCTTCATACGGTGCCATCTGAATACTGGAATGGTAACTGTTGTTGTAAGCAAACTCAATCAACGAAAGGTAACTATCCCAGCTGCCTCCTAACTCCAAAACACATGCTCGCAACATGTCCTCTAAGGCCTGAATGGTGCGTTCTGTTTGACCATCGGTCTGTGGGTGGTAAGCAGTACTTAACCTCAACTGGGTCCCTAATGCTCTTTGAAAGGATTCCCAGAACTTAGATGTAAACTTGGGATCACGATCACTGACAATACTCGTAGGAACTCCGTGCAGCTTCACAATCTCCTGCAGATAAATTCTAGCAAGCCTCTCTGTATCATATGTGGTTCTAACACGCAAGAAATGAGCTGACTTCGTTAAACGATCGACAATCACCCAGATAGAATCATATCCTTCTCGCGTCCGAGGAAGTCCAACTACAAAATCCATCGAAATACTGTCCCACTTCCATTCGGGAATCTCCAAAGGTTGAAGGAGTCCCGACGGTTTCTGATGTTCGTACTTCACCTTCTGACAAGTTAAGCATCGAGATACATACTCCGCAATATCACGCTTCATACCTGGCCACCAAAACGAGGTCTTCAAATCATGGTACATCTTCGTGGATCCAGGATGAACTGTGTACTTACCCTTGTGAGCCTCCTGTATAACTTCTTGCTTCAACTCTTCATTCGGCACAACCAGCCGTCCTTGGAATCTCCAGACATCATTCTCATCCTTTACTACCTCTTGGTTACCAACCAACTCGCGGACTAACTCTTCATCCTTCTGAGCCTCCTTAATTCTACTGATCAAGTTATTCTCCACTTTTATATTTCCCAGTCTTATGTTGTTCCCTCTCTCGTCTACCGATAAGTTCAAGTCTCGAAAGGCCTCAAACAATTTCAGCTCTTCTATCATCAGAGTTGCAGTGTGCAGTGTCTTCCTGCTCAGGGCGTCAGCTACCACGTTTGCCTTTCCTGGGTGGTACTTAAGTTCAAAATCGTAGTCCTTCAGAAATTCCATCCACCGACGTTGCCGCATATTCAGCTCCTTCTGATCGAACAAGTACTTCAGACTCTTATGATCGCTGAACACGTCAAACTGCGAACCATACAAGTGGTGTCTCCAGATTTTTAGTGCGAACACTATAGCTGCTAACTCCAAATCGTGCGTAGGATAATTTTCCTCGTGAGGCTTTAGTTGTCGAGATGCGTAAGCTACTGCCATACGGTCCTGCATCAACACGCATCCAAGTCCTTTCAGCGACGCATCGCAGTAAACTTCGAACTTTCGAGTAGGATCCGGAATCGTGAGTACGGGAGCACTCGTTAATCTGCTCTTTAGCTCCAAGAAACATTCTTCGCAGGCTTCAGTCCACTCAAAAGGCTTATCCTTCCGAGTGAGACGAGTAAGAGGTTGCACTATCTGCGAGAAATTCTGGATGAACCTTCGATAATATCCAGCCAGACCTAAGAAACTTCTTACTTCAGTGACAGACTTGGGTCGTTCCCAATTCATAACAGCTTCAACCTTGCTGGGGTCCACCGCGATACCTTCTGATGAAATGACATGGCCCAGAAACTGGACCTCTTTAAGCCAAAACTCGCACTTCGACCATTTTGCGTACAACTGCTTCTCCTTCAAGACTTGCAAGACAATCCTCAGATGTTCCGCATGCAGCTCTTCATTAGCTGAGTAAATCAGGATATCGTCGATAAACACAATAACAAACTGGTCAAGAAATGGGCGGAAGATGCGGTTCATGTAATCCATGAATACCGCTGGAGCATTCGTAAGTCCGAATGGGATCACCTGATATTCGTAGTGCCCATAACGAGTCCTAAAAGCGGTTTTCGGAATATCCTCCGGTTTGACCCGGATCTGATGGTATCCCGATCGTAAATCTATCTTAGAAAAGACTCTGGCTCCTCTCAGCTGGTCCATCAAATCGTCGATCCTCGGTAGCGGATACTTATTCTTCACCGTGACTTTGTTCAGCTGGCGGTAATCTACACACAGACGTAAACTTCCATCCTTCTTCTTAATCAAGATGGCTGGAGCACCCCATGGGGAGGTACTCGGTCTGATGAATTCCTTTGCCAAAAGCTCTTCTATCTGCTTCTTCAGCTCGCGAAGTTCCAACGGCGCCATACGATACGGGGCAATGGAGATTGGTCCGACTCCAGGAACAAGTTCGATCGAAAATTCTATTTCCCTATGAGGAGGCAATCGAGGTATTTCATCCGGGAATACCTCCTCGAATTCTCTAACTACCGGTACATTCTGAATTTGATTGTCAATCGAGGTCTCAGCCTCGATCGACAAAAGATACCCTGCTGCTCCCTTGCGGAGCTCTTTCCTAACTTGCAATAAGGAAATGAGAGAGAAAGGTTGAAAATTACCATCTTTCGCAGGAACAACGACTTTCCCCGCTCGACAGTCCAAAGTTATCCCGTTTTCCGTCAACCAGTCCATACCGATAATCACATCGAAGTTGAATACCGGCAGGACCACCAAATTAACTGTATACGTGTTCCCTTCATACTGCAAGGTAACACCTCTGCAGATCTCTGAGGCTGTGCACGATCCTCCAGTAGGTGTGCTGATGTGTAACTCATAAGGTAGCGGGGTTGGGGTGATGCCTATTCTCAAGGCAGTATGCTTTGCCATAAAAGAGCCAGACGCTCCAGAATCAAAGATAGCAGAAATTGGGTGACCATTCAAAGTGACATTACCTTTGATCAGGTTGGGAAACTTCTGTGCTTCATTTGCATCCAATGTGAACACCCGTGCTTGCGGAGGCTGTTGATCAGCGTTCTGGGGGCACTTGTAAGCAAAATGACCTTGCTGGCCGCATCTGAAGCATGCATTGTTGTTCTTGCGACAGACTCCAAAGTGATTCTTTCCACATGTGGCACAAACAGTCACGCCCTGACGTCCAGTCGACGATTGACCCACCGTAAAGTTTCTCTTAAAGTTTCCAGGCCGCGCCTGCAACTGCGTACCTCTGCCACGACCCCTACCAGGTGCCGTCCTGAAGAATCTGCCTGCTCGGTTTCCTCCGTGGAATTGTGTTGGTGGCTTGTTCAAGTTCTTGGCCTCCAGAATGATTCCTTCTGCCTGACGACTCTGGTTGATGAGTTCCGGAAGTGTACGATTAGCCGTTGTCAAAATGAGCTTGCGGATTTCCGGATGCAATCCGCTCTCGAACTTCTCCACCTGCCATTCTTCATCATAAATGTTCCGGTCGAAGTTGGCGTACTCGATCAGCTGCCCAAACTTTGCAATATACTCATTAACCGTCATGTTACCCTGCCTGAGCGACAGCAGTTCAGTGTGCTTCATCCTTCTCATTGCCTTAGGAAAATACTTATCCAGAAATACTTGTCTGAACACGGCCCATGTTAGTTCCACGTCCTGAGCTCTCAGCAGAGCCCTCGCACCAGTCCACCATGTTAAAGCTTCTCCCATCAGCTGGTACGACGCGTAGTCAGTCTTCTGCGCTTCCGGGCATGTCATGCGTTCGAAAATATGCTCAATCATCTGTAGCCACTTTGCTGCAGCCTCAGGGTTGTCTTCACCCTCAAAGGTAGGTGGTTGGAAGTTGCGGAAGTCTTTCAACCTCCGACGGGCAATTTCTTCTGCATTTTCATGCAGTGGGGGTTGGTTCAGATTCTGTTGCCTATGGTCGCGCCATTCTTGGCTCATATTCTGGATGAACGTTGCCAGTCCCCCAATGGAAGTGATAAGATCCTCTTCCGCATCGCCAGTCCTTCCCCGAGTTGAACCGCGACCACCCGCCATGATTCTGCACTCACAATATCAGGAAATGAGTTGATCAGGCTCACCGCAAGTTATTCATGGCAGCAGTCCCAAGTAGGTACTCGGGTTCAATTCGGACAAGTTAGCTATGCATCCGTGTCTTATCACAGAACCGTCCTAACAATCTAACTATCCTAGCTAACATATACTTAAACTATAGCACATTTAGGCAGTCAATCAGCAGATAAACACAAACAACAATCAATTCAATCAATCACAAGCAAATCCATGGACCAAACTGCTCTGATACCAATTAGTGTAACGCCCTCCCTTGTATGCATCCAAGAGAGTCGTTTGCTAAGCGGAATTAGAGTCGTTAACGTCACATGAGCTAACAAAGCAGTATACAAATCCGTATAAAAATTTCAGCACATAAATTCTTTTAACAAAGGTTTTCCAAAAAAGCCAATGTTCATAAAGTTTCAAGCTAACATAAATATGATAAAGACTACAGTCATCCAAAAGTACCAAAACATTAATCATTACAGTTATCCATTTAAACAAACAGCAACACTGATAATCCACGCATCAGCAATCAACAGCAAAATATTACTCCTTCAAATGCTCTTGCGTCCTCCTGCCATTTTGGAAAAATAGCAGCCCCGAAGGGGTGAGAATAATCCCAGTAGTGTGGCAATAAAACCAATAATATAACAGTATTAACTAGGCACAAAATCATAAACAGTCACTTCAACATATCCTTGTTCCTTTTCCTTTTCATATTCATATATTGCGTATATAACGCCTTTCCTTTGCGCTTTTAGCACCGTCGTGCGCGCACTTCACAGTGGAATCTAATTTACCCTTGGCACCTGAGCTCCATGTGGATTCCAACTGTGGGCCTATGCGGACTGATGCCAAGTGTCCCATACCCCGGTACCTTGGGGATGCCTATATGATGCTTGCTCATACACATGGTCCTGTACATAACTATTCTAAAACAAGGCCTATATGATTTTGATACATGCATGTCATGCTATGCTTTCACACACACAAAGCGTAAAAATGCGGTATGATGTAAGGTGCATGCATATATACCTTTCATATGCGTTATGCTGCCACATAACGTCTTTACCTCATAATCATATAGCCCTCAGGCACATTTTAGGCAGTTTCCTTTCATCATAATGTAACATAATATTTTTACGGCATATGGAGCATCATGTTACAATTCTATACCAGTAGTCAATAGTCACATTAGGCATCATCGCCTGACACTTACCTTTGCTTGCCTTAAATATTACCAAACCGCAGCGAAGTATCTTACTTCTTAAGCGCACCTAAATCAATTACAACTAATCATTTACAGTGGCTATTTACAGCAGAAACAGAGAGCATACAGCAGTGTCTTACAGTGGAAAACAGTGATCATACAGCAGTGTTTACAGCAGCAAAACAGTGAGCATACAGCAGCAAAACAGTGAGCATACAGGAGTGTTTACAGCAGCAAAACAGTGAGCATACAGCAGTGTTTACAGCAGCAAAACAGTGAACATACAGCAGTGTTTACAGCAGCAAAACAGTGAGCGTACAGCAGTGTTTACAGCAGCAAAACAGTGAGCGTACAGCAGTGTTTATAGCAGCAAAACAGTGACGTTTTAAACAGAAACAGTGATGTTTTTAAAACAGAAACAGTGGCGTTTTTAAAACAGAAACAGTGGCACTTTGAACTTCCAAAACAGTGGCATAAGTCTTGGTTTTTGGGCATTGAAACAGTGGCATCTTATGGATTAAAACAGTGGCATTTTATGCATAAAAACAGTGGCATATGATGACTAAAACAGTGGCATATTATGCATAAAAACAGTGGCATATGATGACTAAAACAGTGGCCTTTTATGCATAAAAACAGTGGCATTTTAAGCATGGAAACAGTGGCATTTGATGAGTAAAACAGTAGCATTTCATGCATAAAAACAGTGGCTTAAGGAGAATTAAACAGTGACATATATGTGCAGAAACAGTGGCATATAATGTGCAGAAACAGTGGCATGTAATGTGCAGAAACAGTGGCATGTAATGTGCAGGAACAGTGGCATGTAATGTGCAGAAACAGTGGCATATAATGTGCAGAAACAGTGGCATATATGTGCAGAAACAGTGGCATATAATGTGCAGAAACAGTGGCATATATGTGCAGAAACAGTGGCATTTTAATGTGCAGAAACAGTGGCATATATGTGCAGAAACAGTGGCATATATGTGCAGAAACAGTGGCATTTTAATGTGCAGAAACAGTGGCATATATGTGCAGAAACAGTGGCATTTTAATGTGATTTTGAGGAACCGAAACAGTGGCATTTCATCTTCAAAACAGTGGCACATCAAACCGAAACAGTGGCACATTTCTTCTTCAAAACAGTGGCATATCCATACAAGAAATAGTGGCATAAGCTTAAACATAACCATAAGATTTTTATGCATACAAATCATCATGAAATGACTCCATACTTATACTTTAATCATGCTCAACCAAGGATCCAAAGCAACACATATACAAGGAGACATTCAAGCACACTTACATGGCTACACAAAGAAAGAGTTCTAAGTTCAAGGCCTACCTCTTGTAGCACACACTTCACCACACCCTTACTAGCTCTCCTTCACAACAAGTCCTCTCTTCCTAGAATGTCCTATGCGCAACAAAGATGAGGATGGACAAACTTGGGCAGCTTCAAGGTTGAGGACAAGGCTGGA
Organism: Gastrolobium villosum; assembly: GCA_032173675.1. Classification (NCBI taxonomy): domain Eukaryota; kingdom Viridiplantae; phylum Streptophyta; class Magnoliopsida; order Fabales; family Fabaceae; genus Gastrolobium; species Gastrolobium villosum. The sequence goes on from JAVKPL010002435.1 coordinate 12,692, forward strand.
CAGTGAGGGAATGTGAGGAGGAAACTTACTCTTGCTTGGAGGTCTAGAGTCACGGTTGAGGTGAGGGAAGGAGGAAGTTGGCTAGGCAAAGTCTTCTTGCTCCAAGGAGGCTTGTTGGTGCGGCTAGAGAGAGTGAGGAGGAGGAGGAGAGTTGGCTGCACTTGCACATGAAGCCAGCCCCTTCCTCATGCGCAAATTTAAAGGGAAAAGGGAGGAGGAGTTGCTATGATTAACCATCATGCAAAATTCTGATTACTTGAAGGGATGGGGCTGCATACAAGGGCTGAATCAAGCAAGGGTTTGCTTCTAATTTACTCTATTCACATGCAAGGGGGTGAGGGAGATATGTTCAGCTTTGAGGGCTGTCCTAAGTCAGAGAAATTTCTGCACAATTGACCATGATTTGCGCACCTAGAGGAGTGGAAAGGAAGTGTCATGAGCACATGCAAGAGCTTTGCTAAGTCAACAAGTAAAACAACTATGTGGCAGCCTAAAAATCTGCATTTAAGCAGCCTTGGTGCGCAATGATGAGGGGGAAAGAGGTGCATCAAGAGTGCAGTTTTGTGACAGCCCAAATTCAGATTTTGGAGCTGCACAAAATGATGAAAATGCAGCCAAAAATCCTCTTATGATGCATGTGAAAACAAGGCAGGTTTGGCTCATGATGGGCTTCAAAAGCTTGCCAAAAATCTGCACAAAACAATGTCATGATGGAAGTGCAAGAGGGTTCTCCAAGTCAACAAGTTAGGCAGTTTGTGTCATAAAAAAAATCTGCACCAAGACCCCTCCCATGTGCGCCTAAATGGGGAAATATGCAGCCTAAAATCATGCTCAAAGGTCCATGTGTCTTCCAAGCAAAGAGGTTTAAATCAAGTTATGCATAATCCAGGTGAGGTGGCGGTTTAACAAGGCAAAATGGCAGATTTCATGGTCCTTAATCACACTCTCTTGTGCGCATGAAAGGGTGGGAATTATCCTTGCCATGTGAGAGTTACTTGATACACAAGACACCTTAGTTGGACAAGGCTTAGGGGGAATAAGGGTGGACACAACCTTGGGCTGAATAAGCTTGATCCAAGAGCCATCCTTGGGCCATTGGCCACACACACAAAAGGATCCAATCACAAATCCAATAGTAACAAGTCCACACACACACTAGCCCACATCCAAACACTAATGCCTTCTAACACATACTCACATTACTCATAAGATTAAATTCACATGTCTACATATGTATCTTCCTATGATTTAATTTAATTAGTTACCTAAGTCTTATCCAAGGGATAAAGGTCATACAATTCACAAGCCATTACACATAAACCATACATCCGAATTCTACACATGTACATATAGCATATAGTACTTATGTATTTTACTAATTATGCGGGATGTTACATATCCCATATAACATTTAAATATTAGAAATATTAATAATCAATTATAATATTAAAAGGATTTTGTTATAATTATAATATTAAGATTCTTGATAATAAGGGTTCGTTTTTTGTGCAGTTACTACATATAAGTAATCTGCAATAAACCACTAGGGTTAGCCAAATGGTGTGGGGTGTGTGTAGTATAGGGTGTTGTGCTCAATTCCTTGTAACCTCTAAAAAAAATCTACAAGGAAAGCGAAAACCTCAAGAAGAACATGCACTGAAAAATTTGCACACAACATTGATCTTCCCCACCCAAAACCTGGAATCGACCCCAAACCACATTGAAAAAAATAAAAAATAAAAAACACACACCCACAGACCGACAACATATTTCACAGTAAAAAAATGAAAAATAAAAAAAGTTTTGACCTCGAAAAAAGATTAGCTCAACATATCTACATCCTAAAATTCACACAAAACCTAGATCTCATAAATGCAATAAATCATCCATCAAACTCGTAATATAAGAGCCTGTGTATTCGTTAACGGCCTTGGTTCCCTCATAAACGGCGTGTTTAGCCAATTTACCGGGAAGCAACAATGGCACCGCCGTATGGATCTCCCTCGATGTCATGGTTGGCTTCTTTTTGTAGCGAGCCGAACGCGATGCCTCCTGAGCGAACTTCTCCAAGATATCGTTGATGAAGCTGTTCATGATCCCCATGGCCTCGGGGGAAATGTCCATGTCAGGGTGAACCTGCTTCAGCACCTCCAAGATGTAATCATTGTAACTTTCAACGCTCTTCTTCTTCTTGTCGCTGCCACCTTCCTTCGAGATCTTCTTCTCGGCCTTCGGGTTTTTCTCTGCCTTTCCTGGATCCATGGATGAACTTCGAGATTCTTCTGTTGATCAGGCCAAAAAGAGCGTTCGCGCGAGCGAGTGCTAAAAGAAAGAATGCGATGTGTGATGAAGCGAAGAAAGTAGAAAAATATATGTAGTTACTACTCACTAGGAGCTCAATTCGCACGCGTTTCAACTTTCAATTATGGTGTTTTTTTTTAATCAATTTTTATTCAATGGGCTACTTACCACGTAATGGGCTTTTTCTTGGGCCTTGGCTTGTTCTTCTTTCAAAGCCCAAAAACAAAGCAAAACAAAACAATTGTCCGGAAACAAATCAATGACCATGACCTTGGACCATGGAAAAAGCAGAGGAAGAGTTACTCAGAGTGAGAAAGAAATGTCATGAGGAAGCTTCACCAATCACCAGCTAAACGAGTTTCAGGAGTGAGACCGACACGGAGAGAAATAAGAAAAAAAAATCATCAATGCCCTGTGGTTACTTTTGAAATCACTTAGGTCCATGTGTACTTTCATCATATATATATATATATATATATATATATATATATTGCAGGTTATATTTCCAAACTTTTTTGTTTACAAATTACATTATGTTCTCCGCAAAAATATAGTGTAATTTGTAAAAAAATTCAAAAAATTTATAAATGGATCATGTCCCTATATATATATATATATGTAAAAGGGTATTTTTGTATCACATATATCCTGGAGTTTTTTTTTATTAAGCACAAATACGTATGTGATAAAAAAACACACGAATATAGATGAATATGAAACATATCAAAGGAATATTGATGAATTTTTCTAAAAAAATAAACCATTGTAGTGAATAAAATAAGGGTTTGCTTTTTCTATTAGATAGCTTATCTACATTGAGACCAAAACGACGTCATTTTGAGGTGGAAATTGAAATATTTTTGCAATTATATTTTGTTTTGGGTTATAATAGTCTTTTTTAATATAATTTTTTAACATAAAACAACGTCATTTTGGGAATAAATGTAAATAATTTATCTACGTTTACGATAGAAACATTAAAGCCGTAAAATAAAAGAAACAAAAAAAAGAAAAAGAAAAAGAAAAAGAAAGTTAAGAGTATATACAGTAGAAGAAAAGTTTCTTACATTTCCGAGGGGAAAATAGGGCACAATAGTTAACTCTATAGCAGTATAGCTTTCAGTTTCACCTTGCCTATTTTTATTATTATTATTAGAGGAAGAAAAAAATGGTATGTGTTAAAACGCAAGTAAAAACGGTCCTTCGTAAAAATTGATAAAAATGCTGCGTTTTATTATTTTGACCATTTTTAAAAACGCCGCGTTTTAAAACGTAAAAGCGATAAAAACTTATGTTTTTACCGTTTTGACCATTTTTATTTAAAACAAAATTAAAAAAAATTATGAAAAAAGAAATTAAAGAAAAACCCAACTTTTTCGTTTCCTTCAAATCATATGCACAGAACTAATTCAACCCAAAAGCTTTAGCTGGTGGGTGAGGGTTTTTTAATGGTTTATATTATTCTCTAACACGCCCCCTCACACGAGAGTCCATTGGGCTTGAAGGGTGGATAATGCACAGGCCCACCTACCTGTGCGAATAGAGAAATTCCACTTGACAGAAAGTGGGGGGCGGCGAGGATCGAACCCGGAACACAAGACTCTGATACCATGTAAAGAACCTTGGGATACACCACCCCAAAATCTTTTTGAATATTTTTGTTTATAATTATGTCTTATAAAGCTGCAATTCTATTATAAGTTATGTTATGAGAATCATTTTGTGTTTTTGGGTCATTGTGTGCATTGAAAAAGGTGAAATTATATCCTCATGAGTGATGATCCAAAATCTGCAGAGTGTATGAAGCAGTTAGAGCATATTGGTTATCCATTACTTGTTCGTTATCACTATTTATAATTTTAATATTTGGTTATCAAAAATAATTTTCCTTTTTAGATAGATAAGTGGCTCAACACATATGTTCATTATGTGATATTATTTTTACATGCATATATATAATTTTGTATCTTGACCTTAAGTATTAGAAAGTAGAAACTTTACGTTTCGTGATGTTTCTACGTTTTACGTTTCTATCACCCATTTTCGTTTCTACGTAAAGATTCGAGTTTGACAACATTGCTAATATGATCTCGTTTTTTGTTCTTTATAAAAAAAATACTTATATTACTCATTTTTTAGGAATTAAATTAGATCTTTATTAAATTTCTGATGATCATATTTTTAAAGAACTAGAATTGTTTAGAGAACAAAATTTGATATTTTTCTGTAGGAGACGAAAGTGTGAATCGTATTTTTTTGTTAAGACCCAAAATGGGCTTTATTCTTATTATTATTATTTTCACCTATTTTCCCCTTTTTGGTATCCATTTTTTTGTGATTTTTTTTTAAATAGTTTTAGTTTTTTTTTTTTTTACGAAGACCTTAACAAATGAGTTTTTTTTTCTTCTGAAAATCTATTTTTCTTTTAAATAGATTTCAAACAAGCTCTAAAGTTTCTCAAGAAAAAAAAATAAAGGGAATCAAGGGTGAGGAATGTTAACACTTTTTTTTTTTTTTTTTGGTAATCAAGAATGTTAACACTTTTACTGTTGTACACTTGAGTAAAGTGCAAAACCCTTCGTCTATCAAAAGAAAAATGCAAAACCATTTCAAAATAATGATTTTCACACAGGTTTATATCTAATCTGTAACATCCCAAATATAATAACAATAATAATAATAATATTTAAAAAAGAAAAATCTTGGACCTCAAGCTTTTTTTGTTCTGCTTTCGTTCTGTGGAGTTCAAAATGGTAAAAAAGAAATCTACTTCAGCTCTAGGTACTTTAGATAGGCAGGATTAAAGGGGGGAAAATAAGCTAAACTAAAAAAAAAAAATTATATTTACTTCACTTCGATTTTGGTTCAATATTTGTTTTAATGGAAAAGTATATGATAGAACCAATTTCTATCAAAGAGACAGAGAAGAAGAAAAGATGAGAATTGAGAAAGAAAACTCTTGTAATTTTTATTCAATGCCTTTGTTACACTCCTATTATCCCTTTTATACACAATGGCTAACAGAAACTAAAAGAATACAAACATGCACCACATGGTGATGTAACAGAATTGTAACTAACTAATCTTATCCCAACTGACTCTACTGATCAAATCTCTTTGGCTTCCTAATCGATCTTCTGATTCTTCTATCTGCAATGGACCTCTCCAATTCTTCTTCATTTGGCTCAAACAATTCTGTTGCACTATCATGCAACTCTGCTTCTGTTTCTTTGTCCTCAACTGTCGTTGCTATTGTTT